>JAVJIF010010061.1:0-114728 GCA_038442645.1 Agave tequilana
CCAAAACCCGAATAGACCGAACCGAACCGAAATTTCTCACCCTATATATTAACCTACTCAAATCAATTTAGTGAATCATATAGTTCATAATAAAAACTGGTGGAAGCTTATCTATTAGTTTTAGTAATACCATCTTTTTATTGTTGAATATGTGAAAGCAATATTAAGTACACCATCACAATTGAGAATAATATTTATATTAATATAGTTTCTTTTTTCATTCTTATCATTAAAAGTTAGTAATAATTATGAGTTTTGATATAAGAGCTCAAATACGATGTAAAAGTTTTAGAATATGAAATTTTCAATTCATATTAAGCTTAGAATCTTTTTCTTATTTCTAATTTGGGTAGTTGATATTTGAGATTATAATATTAAAGGATGATAATATAATGGTGATTAAAAATGTAAGAAATGATGGCAATATATTGACCTAACCGAAAAAACTGAAAAACCGAACCGAACTGAGTCGATTCGGTTCGGGTCGGTTACTAAGTCTAATCGGTTCGGTTCAGTTTTGCAAAAATTAGCAAAAACCGAACCGAACCGACCGATGCTCACCCCTACTTTAAGACACACCCCACTGTCTCATGAAATACCCTTAATCTCCAAAATACTCTTAACACTTCCTCTCTCAGAGCATCCACTCCGCGTCATTCCCCTCTATCATACTGCTCTAATTTCTCTCTCATCATCATCTCCCAAAATCAATCTTATCAACCCCTTCCTCTCTCTCACGACACGCGCTGACGACCAACGCCAAAGATCCGCGCCGACAACGCACGCTGACGACCTAGGTAATTTTTTATTTTTGTTGATTTTGTAAATTTTGATGAATTGTTGTTTGATTTTTTTTTTAATTTGATGGGTCTTGTTAATATGTAGTGTTGATTTGTGTTTAATAATTATTAAATTCCAATTAAACACAAAGAAAAATCATTGATTGTACTTTAAAAATTGAAAAATGCTGACTGGAGTGTTGGGTTTCATCGTTTGTTCGGTCGTAGAGGGCTGAACAACTTATATCATGTTCGGTAAAATTCAACCGAACAAATAGTTAATTATTCAATCGAGTTGACCGAACAAATTTTTCTGGTTCAGTCGACTTTGGACGAGCAAATCATCTGTGTTCGGCTAGAGTCAGCCAAACAGAAATGATTTTAAATCCAGCCAGTTCTTAATATATATAACAAGATTATTTTTCTCTATCACAGGCATAGATACTGCAAGCCACTCCAGAGTTCGTCCGACGGCTTCGGAAAAACGTTGTAGACTTGGTGAGCCTTCTTCAACCATTCCTGAGATAGAAAACAATCCCCAAGTTGAGGAGGGCGAAGAAGACGAGGAGTCTGAAGAGTTGATTGCGCCATTTCTGGTTGATCCGACCGATATTACATTGTTGCGGAGCTTTAAAACTCATATAGTGACAGATATCTAGACCAGTGAGTAAGAAATTGATTTTTAAATTTTTTTAGTTAATTATATGACAAACCTCCTATTACTAACAACAATTTCTTTTTTCAGACATTGTGGTTGAACGTTGATGCACTTGATGACGTTAAGACTGGCCTGTCCGAGGCATTTGCACAGGATGAGCGAGTTCTGAGGATTTTTCATAGGTGAGAACGTAGAACTAAAGCTAAACATGACTAGTTTTTTTAAATGAGAAAGGTTTATATAAAATCGATTGTGAAACAAATATTTTTAATGGAATATGAGCTTTTGGACTCTTTTTTAAAGATGTAAGACTTTTTTTAATGGAATATTTGTTGTGTTCTTGAATCTGATGGCTCAAAAAATGAAAGTGAGTATTTATTTTAGCTTTCAAGTCTCCATGATTGAATCTGATTTGCTGAGTTATTGACAATAGGTAGAGGGATGTTCCAATACCACCAGATAAGATGAAAACAAATCAGTAAATTCAATGTTTTGTTTGGTTATAAAAGACCAAACTTAATTGACATTTAAAAAAATTGTTCAGCCATATATAACCAAACAAATTTACACTGTTCGGTTAAGTTTGACCGAACAAATTTTTACAGTCCAGGCAAATTGGACTTAACAGGGTATTTATGTTCAGTTAATATTATCGCACATATTAATTTGTTCGGTAAAGTGTGGCCGAATATGTTATTTTTGCTCGGTCGACATTGACCAAACATAAGCGAAAAAATTGATAATTGTTCACCGAACGATTCGCGAATAGACAACGACAAAACCAAAAAAATGAATTTAGAACTGTAAAAACTAAATAAAATATATTTAAAACAATTAAAATTTATCTCTTCCTGTTGTTGTAATGCTCCCAAGTAGTTAATTGTCTATTCATGAATTTAAATTTTTAGAGTTTGGATAATACGTAAATTTTTAGGGTTTTTCTGGAGATGAATAATGAAAGGGTTTTCTGTGTTGAAGAAAAAAAACAGTGTGTGAACTAATCAATGATAAGATTAACTTTTTTTTTTTTTTTTTGGGGGGGGGAGGGGTGTTAATCTATAGGTGTGTGAATCAATATGAAAAACAAAATTTGTAATTTAAAGTAACTAAAAGGTTAATTTAGTCTTTATATAAATGATTATAATGATCTACAAATTTTTTTCAAATTTTTGTCAGTGTTTGTTAATCAATTTATTGTGTGCCAAGATTTGTGCCTCTAAGGTGGTGAAAACCGACGAGGTATTGTTTTATGCCTCGCGGGGGTCATCCATTGATATTACTGAACAGAAAAAAGGGACACGTGTTTTATTTCGTAGGTTTAATTGAGGGCATTTTTTTTTAAAAATCATGTTTTAATATTAAATTTTACGGAAGTTTTTTTTTAAAAAAATCATCTTTTAAGATTTAATTCTAAAAAAAGACTTTCCCTAATTTAATTACCAAAATCACCCTCAGACAGGCCACGCCGATGTCACATCGACGGAGGGCAGCTGCATCTTTGCAGCATGGCGTTAGTGAGCTGCGAACCTGTTGTTTTTGGGTCCGTGTTTGGCGAACCCGAATAAATTATGTGTTTATTTTAAGTCCATGTTTAACAAACTCGGACCTAAAAATAAATAAAAATTACGTTTGGATTTGTCAAACCTGAATGTGAATTTATGAAGTTTTTTACATCCGTTTCCGCCAAATTTGGACCCGAGAAGACTGAAATCTTCAGTCTCTTTTACAATCAGATTTGGCAACCCAGATCTAAAATTTACTAAAGTGGATCAGTGCTTGGCCAAACCTAGTTTCTTTTACTTGTGTTATTTGTACTCTCTTGCGACGCCAACCCTAACCCGACCCCAATCTCAATCCTGGACAGTTCACCTTGCACCGGACCCAACCAATCTCTCTCTTTAGCCACAAATCCCGATCCTCGACAGCTCACCTTGTACCCATTACTAATCCTGACCCCGACTCCGGTCATCTTCCCCAGCAGCTTACCCCACACTCAATTTGAGTAGCTTCCCCGACTTGGACCATCTTCCTAGGTAGCTTACGCCGACTTGGACCCATCTTCCTCGCAGTTGAGTCAACAATTTATCTCTGATTTCTTAGTTCTATTTACTGTTTTATTGTTTATGTTTTAATTAGATTATTTGAATTGTGAAGGTAATTGAGAAATTATAGATTTTTGTTAATTGCAATGTTTGAGAATTGTGAAGGCTTATGTTTGAATTTCTTGTGAAATTATAGAAATAATTGGGAAATTGGAAGAAGTTTTGAGTAATCTGTTGGCCCAAAGGCCTATCACTTTAGTTTTGATGATGATTAACTCATATTAATATTCTTGTGTTATTTAAGTTTTAGATATATTTCAAGATCTTAGTTGGTGTTTAGCTTCAATGAAAGATTCGAAGTCAAGTTTTAAAGTTAATATTTGTTGATTCAAATGCTCAAACGTAAAGATCATATAAAGAACTCAAGAAGGGGTCTACCTCTAAGAAATCAAGTTTGGATCAAGTCTACTTGGTGAAGAAGATCTTCAAGAAGACTTGTGTTTAGAGTGTGTAAGTTTAGAATATTTGTAAAGTATAGATTAGTTTTGATTGTTCAAGCTTATACATTCTCACGCACAAAATTTTATTTTTCGATTTAACTCGTTTTTGGTTTCATAAATAGATTTCATCAAAAACAAGTTTACATTGGTTTATATGTATATTTCATTTCATCCATACACATTAGTGCTTCTATTGTGTTTAAAAACCTACTTTGATGAGTTAATTTCAAGAGTTTATGTTTCATTTATATAAAAAATTATTTTTTAGGAAATATATTATCAAAAACAAGTTTTATTATTTTATATGTGTATTAGATTCTATCCATATATATTAGACTTCAATTGAGTTTCAATAGCTGGTTTTTGTATGTGTACAAGTTTTTTGAAAAACTAGATTTTCATTTAAAAGTTTAATTTTTAGAAAAAGATGATTTTATTTTAAGATTGAAATTTTTTATCTCAAAAATAATTTCTCAAAAATAATTTCATATGTTTGTAATATGTGTTGATTTTTCATCACAAATATTTGTATTTTAATATATTTATATGAACTTATTTTTGAAAAATTTATTGAGATTTATTGGGATTTAATTGGATTTAAAGAATATTACTGCTAGGAGGTACCTATGGCATGGAGGATCTGTAGATGAGGTCGGACTATCTCAATAGCATACTCAGCCAGGATTCTGAGATTCTTCCTCCACGTGGTCGAGGAAGAAGCTGCAGACATGGTCGAAGAAGACGTGCATTGTCATGTTTATTCGGATAAGATATTATGATTTTATTAATGACATATGAGTTATATTAAGAATATGTGATAATATGATACTGAAGTTGTGATATTTGTGATATAATAGACACTTGTGATATTATTATAATATTTGTGATATTATGATATTGTTGCGATATTATTTTGATGTTATATATTGAAGTTGTGATATTTTTGTGTTTATTGTGATACTGTGATATATTGTAATTCTTATGATTCTTGTGATATTTTTGTGAAATTATGATATTCTTGTGATTCTTTCGATATTTTGATACTGAAATTATGACACGAGTGATATGATGAACACTTTCATATTCAGGGATATGTGATATATATTTGTGATATTTATGAAGTGATGTGAGTTTGTTTATCTACTCGTTTTTTTGATATTCTTGTGATTATTGTGATATTGTGAAATTGTGATATTCTTGTGGATCTTTTGATATTGTGATATATTAGTCGCTGTTCTCTAGTCCGGGGGGAGGAATGAGCAGAAACTGAAAAATATCTGTCTCCACTCTCTAGTCCAGGTTTGTCAAACCCAAACCTAAAAGACACCGAAAATTTTAGCCCTCTAGTGCGGGTTTGGCGAACCCGCACGTAAAAAACCTCACAAATTTACATCCGAGTTGGCAACCCCAAATGTAAATTTTACCTACCTTTTAGGTTCGGGTTCTCTAAACCCGGACATAAAAATAACAAACTCGCAGCCCGTAAGCACCGCTGGTGACATGAAATTGCTGATCGCCAACGTGGCCTGTAAGAGGTTGATTTTGATAATTAAATTTTTTGGGGGTCTTTTCTTAGAATTAAAGTTTTAAACATGATTTTTAAAAAAAAACTTAATTCAAAGGAAAAATATCCCAAAATTTAATTTCAAAATCGACCTCTAATATGCATGTCGACATTGAGCGTTTTCACGTTACTAGCATGGCACTGGGGTGGTTGCATGTTAGTTATTTTTTATCCAGATTTGGCAAACCCAGGCGTAAAATTGTAGCCATTTTAGGTCCAGGTTTATGACAAAACCGGACAAAAAAATAACTAACATTTACATCCGGGTCCACCAAATTTAAACATAAATTTCTCTCAATTTTAGGTCCAGATTCTGCAAACTTAGGCCTGAGAGCAAAGACTGAAATTTTCAGTCTCTACTACCCAGAACAGAGAGACACTAACAAAAATTAATTAGAAACCCAACAAACCCTCCCTGAAGAAAAAAATGTTGGATTTTTGAATTAAAATCAAATAAAAAAAGCTTTCATTTCAGTTATTTTAACCAAGTCAAATAAACACCAAGTCTCAGGATCCAAATCAGTTGAGCATATCTCTCACTGCTCGGATTATCTGATGGAGTTGTTACAACAAATGGGGGCTGTAAGGCTATAAATAGAGCCTCCCAGCTCAGTTCTAAAAACACATAACATTCATTCTTCTATTTCTCTTTGAAAATCTAATTACTACTCTGTTAGCCCAAAAACCCTTCACTTTAGTTTTGATGATGACTAACTTATGAAGTTAAGTTACTAATGATCTTGTGTTTAATAGTTTCAGTTATTAATCAAGATCTTAGTAGGTGTTTAGCTGCAATAAGGATTCAAAGTCAAGTTTGGAGCTAACACGTATAGATTCAAGAGCTCGCACGTCAAGATCACATCTAGTACTCGAGATGGAGTCAAGCTCTTTAGATCAAGTTTGAATCGAGTCGTCTTGGAGACGAAGATCGACAAGAAGACTTCGGTTTAAGTTTGTATAGTTTTGTTTAGATCTTGTGTAGGATAGTTTAGTTTTGATATGCTCAAGTATACACACAGACAAGTTCAAAAGTTTTAGTTTCAATTAACCGTTTTGGTTTTTCAAGAATATATCTTCCGTTTCATGAATAGATTTCATCAAAAGTAGTTTACATGGTTGTGTATATTGGATTTCATCCATATATATTGTTTAGTTCATAATGTTTAGAAACTATTTTGATGATTCTAATTCACGGTTTTAAAGTTTTATTTTTATCAAAACTTATTTTGAGATTTATTGTCAAAAATATAGATATATCATTTATATGTGTATTGGATTCTATCCATACACACTATGCTTCAAATGTGTTTCTATATCTTATTTTTGTATTTATACAAGTTTTGGAGAAAACAAAATTTCGTTTCAAAATCTTAGCTTTTGAAAAATATGATTTACGATTTGAAGCTTAATTTTTATATCTCAAAAATAGTTCATATAGTTTGTAATATGCATTGATTTTTAATCACACATATTTGAATTTCAAAGGGTTAATAAGAATTTATTTTTGTGAAATTTTATATATTTTATTTGAATATTTAGGGTATTACAAAGTTACGTTTTCAAAGCCTAAAATTCTGTTCCGAGCCTTCTGGCGGTCGACCGACCGGTCGACTGGACCAGAGCTCGGTTGACCGGTCGGTCAACCGATGTGCACAAGACGTGCACAAAGACCTAGCCTATATGGCCGGGCGACCGCACGGTCGACCGACTGTAAGAGACTTAGTCTTTGTTTAGCTTGGTCGACTGACAAGGCATTTTGCCTTGGGGCGGTCGACCGACAAGCTCAAACGGTCATATTTTTGACCGTTAGCTGGTCGACCGGGCGGTCGATCAACATTCCATTCTAGATATTTTTTGACCCCAACGGCTATATTTTTTAGGTCCTATAAATAATGAGTTTTTTCCATAAGATTTTCAAGAGCAAAATTTCTCATCTTCTCTAATATTTTTTAGCAAATTTTCAAAAGAGTTTTTGTGCCAAAAGTCTCTATCTTTATTTGTTTTCAAAGTTTTAAAAAAAAAATCAAAGAAACGCAAGTTTTGGGAATTTTATTTTGTTCTTCAATTTCATATCTATCAAGAAGTTTTTTTCAAGTGTTTTCTTTGTGTTCTTTTCCAAACACTTTGATTTCTCACATACTTAAGCTTTTTAATTCTAAATCTATCTTTAGGATCTTTATTTGTGAGAAAATTATTTGTGATCCTTTGAGATCACTAAGTATTTTTGTGATCATTGGATCACCAAGGTTGTAACTTTTCTTTCTTTGATTTGTGTTCCCTCTTGTGTAGAGGTGTGAGAGTTGGAGTTGTGTACTCCAAGATTGTATTATTGTAATTTCTCGATGGAGATCCCTTGTGAAAGATCCAATAATGGATAGTTGAAATCCTTCTGTGTGAAGGCGATGACGTAAAGCAGTGGCTCGAAACTCAAAACATATCCCTGTGCTTGCGTTTGATCTTCTATCTCTCAACTCTCTACTCTTTATATCTTGAATTATTACTATTGTTCATATTCATATATACGCTAAATATTGTTTGTGTGCCCACACTTGTGTTCAATCAAGAGAGCTTTTGAAACACCTCAACTATTATTTAGAGGAATCATGAGGAGTAGTTCTAGAGCCCTTCACGGGGAATTCAGACTCACTCTTGATTACACGTGATGTGTTAGCTATTAGTTTTTAATTCTGCATTATTTGTCTTAGACTAGCACTACATCTATTCACTCCCCTCTATGTGTACTTTCAATTGGTATCAGATCTAGCGCTCCTGATATTCAGTTTAACCACCTAGGAGTGTGATCCTTGGATTGCTAATCTAGTTGCTTGCACACATACTTGTATATACTCATAGATTTTCTTGCTCTACCCACTTATGATGCATCTAACATTGATTTGTGAAAGTTTAATGAGTGTATATTTAAAAGCATTATGATTGCATGTTATTCTTGCCACTACTAAAAATTCTTATATTAATAATGGCAAGTATATAGAGGGTAATGCACAAGAATTGATTACACTTAGGCAATCATAAGCAAAGATTATTTATCTATGATTTTTCATTGTGATTTCGCTTTTGCAGTATGAAACACTTTGACCTCTCCCAAGGAACAAGCTCAACAAATTTTGGAGAAAGAACCAAAAAGAGATGAGTCCGACCAAGCTTGCGTCATGGTCTAAGGGAATGACTCCCTTGAGGTAATTTCAGATACTCATCTAGATGATAGTGCTAGCTCTTCCAATGATCATGATAGTAGTATAGATGCCCATGCTTTAAATGAAGAGTTTTTCATATTTTGTGAAAAGTTGATAGAAAAATATAAACTTTTAAAAAAGAAGAGTTTTAAATTAAAAGAAGAAAATAAAAACTTATTTTCAAAACTTGACATGATTTTGCAAGAGAAGGTTGAGGTTTCAAATGAAAAGAATTATTAAGAACCCAACTTGATCTTGTCTTAAAAGAAAATGAGTTTTTAAGAATAAAAATGATTTTGATCATGTTTTGAAGAAAAATGAGGTTCTGTCTTCAAAACTCGATTTTGTTTTAAAAGAAAACGATTTTTTGAAAAACAAAATTGTTTTGAGTTCTAAAGAATTGGAATGCATTTCTTTAGAAAATATTTATTGGAAAAATAATTTTGCTTCTCATTCTTGTCATGCTCCTATTGATTCATCTTCTTATGATAAGAATAGTGTTTGGTTCACATTTTCTTCTATTGATAATGATATTTGTGATCTGAAGAAGAGTGTAGATTGTTTGTACTTCACTTTGAGCCAATGTGCCATGAACCATACAAGATTGGAATCCATGTTCCGCAAAAAACATGTCCACCTATCCATGCGCATAAATCACGGCATACACATGCTTCTCATGTTCAAACACATGACACCTTGTATGGTAATGTGTACACTTGTACACATTGTGGTCGTACAGGCTACCTTGCAAAATTCTGTTATTAAATATTTTAAATTTTGCATGTAGAAATATTTGGGTCAGAAAAGGTGTAACTCCCATGGATCCAAGAAAGTGTGGGTACCAAAATTCATTCCTATTTCATTTGATATAAGTATGGCGTCTCACAAGACGTAAGAGTATTGGTACCTTGGTGGTAAATGTGTTTGAGCTCAATGAACACAACTTGGGATGCATCGCTATCAATAAAGTTTTGGTGGGAGGACCACCATGGTTTTGAGATCTTGAGATTAGTTCATTCGGTTTGGTAACTATCTCTAACTCTTTATTTATGTTTACATACTTTTATTGATGATTTTTAGCATGTCATGATTCTCATGTTCATTATGGATAAATGCAATGTTTATTAGACTTGTAATATACATAGATGATATTTGAGATACACTCATGTTTATATGCATTCATATTTTTGTGTTCTCAATATAGTTTAGTTATAGTGTATATTCTTGTTCTAATAACACTTGCATTTACACTAATGATTTTACAACCATGTTTTGATGTTTTGTGCATATCATGCTTTGATTAAATGTTTAGATGTAATGTTCATTAAAACCTGTGCTTATACCTATATAATTAGTGAGCTATACTTGATTATTATGTTTGAGTGTTTCATTGCTCATGTGTACTCATTACATGTATTTGTATAACCTAATTTTGATGATTCTTACATTTTCACTTGTATTCTCTATTTTTGTACATGTTTTTGTGTTTAGCTTCATGTATATGTAAATTTTTCTTTAAAACTATATGATATACATGTTCTGTTATTTAATTACTTGTTTTATATGCTATGTACTATTTTAAAGACTCATTTTATATTTGGGATAAATATGTATGTTTTAGTTTTGATAAAACATACATATGTCTTGAAGTTTGTTTAGTTTTTATGAAAATATTTTTATTTCATGTTCATGAAAAGAATTTTCATTTATTGAGCTTAATTGTCTTATATCCATGATTTTGTTGATTACATGATTCTTATACACTCTATATTTTGTGTTTACTCATAATTTTTGTTTCATGAGCATATATTGCTTTATCGCTCTTTGAGTGGTGATGAACGTGTGATTTTCATGTTTTCATGGAATATATATTATTTTATTCCTTTCTTGAAGGATTCCGTACTAGTTTTCAAAATTTTCTTAAAAAACTAGTTTCGTATTCTTCAATGGTAGTGTTTTCATGTAAGAATTAAAATAAACTTAATGCGGATTAACAATCATGAATTTAGAATCAATCATCTCAAGAATTGAATACGGAATCAAAACACATATACTTTAAATTCCCATACCTGAAGCCATTGATGAACAATAGATGAAGGTTGAAGAAGACCTCGATTCCTTCCTTTGATCCTGCAAACCCTAATGCAAATAACCTACTTTTCTCTGTCTCCTTTTCCTTGCACAAAACTTGAGATTTCTTTCACTGATGGGTTCCTCAAAAATGAGCGATAGTTTTGTATTTCTTTGCAGGAGGAGAAAAGTGGGTCACACATTTGCAAATAAACCCTTGAAATAAAACCATCCATCATGGTACCCTTATATCTCAAGAGATTATATAAACTATATAAATGTGACTTAATATGGGCATCTTATTATATCAGTTAACTTTAATTAGGAATCCAATAATTAACCAAGGTTAAGTGGGCCACCATGATGTGAGATTAACATTCTCCCACTTGGACCACTAACCGATTAGGTTAAAACTTTAGAAAACAAATAAAAGAAAAGACTCATTTTCAAAACATTTTGACTCCATTGGATTCCATACTGAAAAATCTTGACACGTGATCACGAATTTTAAAAACAACAACTGATAAGCCCAAATATGAAATACTGTAATACTGCAATTAGCTTGGACCACCAATGCGAGTCATAGCGGTTATACAACATCCACGTCATACTCTCTTCTATATACCACAACATTGATAACCCTTACTAATTGAGTCCATAACCCAAATGACCCCTGTAATTGTCTTGTTAAGACATTTCCTGTTTAACAAACATCCATACATAATATGTGCACACATAATTGGATAACAGGAAATACAGAAACAAACTTTTATTTGCGCAATATTGTCAATTTTACAAGTACTAAAACATACATTTACAGATTGCCCAAAAGACCCATTCTAACAACATGTTCCTGAATGTCTTTGGAGGCAATCCCTTTATCAATGGATCAGCAACCATTAAAGTGGTACTTATACTTTTAATTGACACCTTCTGTTTCTGAACTCTTTCTCTAACCACCAAGTACTTAAGTTCCATGTGTCTGGAACCATTAGAGTACTTTCCATTCTTAGAGAAGAAAATGGCTGCTGTATTGTCATAATATATCTTCAGCGGCCTGGCAATAGAGTCAACTACACCAAGTGCTGAGATAAAATTCCTTAACCATAATGCATGATTTGTGGCCTCAAAACAAGCTATGAACTCAGCCTCCATCGTGGATGAAGCAGTGATAGACTGCTTTACACTCTTCCACGAAATTGCCCCACCTGCTAGCAAGAAAATGAAACCTGAAGTAGACTTCCTGCTATCTGGGCAACCAGCAAAATCTGAGTCCGAATAGCCGATCACCTCCAACTGATCTGATCTCCTATATGTGAGCATATGGTCCTTCGTCCCTTGAAGATACCGCATAACCTTCTTAGCTAATTTTCAGTGCTCCATTCCTGGATTGCTCTGGTATCTTCCCAGCATCCCTACAGCAAAACTGATATCTGGCCTGGTACAAGTGTGTGCATACATCAAGCTCCCAACAGCTGACGCATACGGAACTTTCTGCATTTGACCCTTTTCTAAGTCATTTCTGGGACACTGGCTTTTACTTAATGTGTCACCCTTCTAAATGGGTGCAGGACTGACTGAACACAACTCCATATGAAATCTTTTCAAGACTCGATTAATATATCCTTTCTGAGACAGTCCTAGCAATCCTCGAGATCTATCCCTGAAGATCTCTATGCCAATGACATAAGCTGCCTCACCCATATCAACCATCTGAAAGTTCTTGGTAAGATAACCTTTAGTTTCATACAGCAAACCAATATCACTACTGGCTAACAAGATATCATCCACATACAGAACCAAAAATATAAACTTGCTCCCATTGATCTTTAAATATATACACTGATCAACAGTGTTTTCTGTAAATTCGAAAGAGGTAATGGTATCATTAAACTTTATATACCATTGCCTGGAAGTTTGTTTAAGTCCGTATATGGATTTCTTTAATTTGCAAGCCAAGTGTTCTTTTCCTTTCTTTGCGAACCCTTCAGGTTGCTCCATGTAAATTTCCTCATCCAAATCTCCATTTAGAAAAGCGGTTTTCACATCCATTTGATGTAACTCCAAATCATAATGAGTTACAAGTGCCATAATGATTCTAAGAGAGTCCTTCTTTGATACTGGAGAGAAGGTTTCTCTATAATCAATGCCTTCCTTCTGAGTGAAACCTTTAGCCACAAGTCTGGCCTTATATCGTTCGACATTGCCTTTAGAGTCGCGCTTGGTCTTAAAGACCCATTTACACCCGACTTTCTTACAGTGATCAGGCAATTCGACGAGATCCCAGACTTTATTTTGGTCCATAGATTTCAACTCATCATTCATAGCATCAACCCATTTACTAGAATCATTGCATTCTATGGCTTGTGAAAATGAAACTGGATCTTTATTTATCCCAATATCATAATCAGATTCCTGTAGATACACCACATAATCATCTGAAATGGCAGATCTTCTTTCCCTTTGAGATCTTCTCAAAGCTGCCGGTTGTGGTGGTTCTACTACATTTTCAATGGCAATATCCTCATGGAGTGGTGAACCAATATCATTATGTTGTTCTGGTATCTCAGCTTGATGATCAAGCTGAGGGACAACAATTTCTCTTGAAGGAAAGGTAATTGGGATATTTACCCTTATCACTTCAAGATCTACTTTTCTTGGTTCATCACTCCCACTAATTTCACCATTTTCAAGGAATCTGGCATTACCAGTTTCAACTATTCTTGTACTATGGTTAGGACAATAAAATTTGTACCCCTTAGACTTATCTGGATAACCAATGAAATACCCAGATATTGTCCTTGAGTCTAATTTCTTTTCTTGTGGATTATATATTCTAGCCTTTGCTGGACAAACCCAAAACATGTAAATGTCTTAAACTGGGTTTCCTACCAGTCCACAACTCGAAAGGAGTTGTTGGGACTGCCTTACTAGGAACCCTGTTCAAGATATACATAGCAGACTTTAAGGCTTCATTCCACAATGAATTAGGTACATTAGAGAAGCTCATCATGCTCCTAACCATATCCATAAGAGTTCGGTTTCGCCTTTCAGCAACACCATTCTGCTGAGGCGTACCTGGCATTGTGTATTGAGCACAAATACCATGCTTTTCTAGAAATTTGGCAAATGGGCCAGGATGTTGTCCTGACTCATCATATCTACCATAAAATTCACCACCTCGATCTGATCCTATGATTTTAACTTTTCTATCTAATTGTCTCTCGACCTCTGTAATGAACACCTCAAGGATGTCAACGGCCTGAGACTTTTCATGAATTAGATATACATAACCATAACGTGACAGATCATCTATAAAGGTAATGAAATATCTCTCTCCCGTAAAACATGGAATGGAGAGTGGTCCGCAAATATCTGTATGAATTATTTCAAGGAGTTCTTTACTTCTTGTGGCACCTTTCTTAGTGTGTTTGGTTTGCTTTCCTTTTATGCAATCCACACACACATCAAAATCAGTGAAGTCTAGGTTATCCAAAATCCCATTCTTCACCAATCTTTCAATTCTATCCCTGGAGATATGCCCCAGTCGTCTATGCCACAAGATAGAGGACTTTTCATTAATTAAGCCACGTTTAATACCAACATTCGAATGCAGAGATAAAAGAGATTGTGCAAACTCATCATTCAATGAAATTTTATATAAACCATCACATAAAATTTCATGTCCAACCGGCATTGAATTATACATTAAACTGAGTTTTCCACAACTGAATAAAACAGAATATCCAAAAACATCTAATTTGGATAATGACATTAAGTTCCTAAAAATCGAAGGTACATAAAAAGTATCTTCAAGATTCATCTGATGACCCGTCTCTAAGAGTAGTCGGTAAGTACCAACAGCCTCGACCTCCACTTTGAGACGGTTCCCCATAAAGACAAATCTCTCACTTTCCTTCGGTTTTCGGGTTGTAAGGAATCCCTGCATTGAATTAGTTATGTGAGTTGTGGCTCCAGAGTCAATCCACCAAGTATTAGAAGGTACTTCAGCAAGATTTGATTCATAACATACAAAAGAAAGATTTATACCTTTCTTTTCGAACCAAGCTTTCCTCTTATTGCAGTCCTTCTTCACATGTCCTTTTCTGCCACAGAAGTAGCATTTGACAGTGAAAGCCTTTCCATGACCTTGGCTGCTTTCTCCATGATCATGTCCTTTCTTTGATGGAAATCTCTTACCTCTTCCATATTTACCTTTCTTATGGATACCTCCTTGAGTTACTGCCAATGCTGAGTGATGCCCTTCTTGCCTCAGTCTCACTTCCTCTTGTACACACATACCAGTCAGCTCATTCAAATTCCACTTATCTTTATGAGTGTTGTAGTGAATCTTGAATGGCCCAAACTGAGGAGGAAGTGAGTTGAGGATGAACTGTACCAAGAAGGATTCATCCACTTCATACCCAGTGATCCTAACTTAGCAGCCTTATCAGTCATATTAAGGATGTGTGTTGAACTCCTCTATTACCATCATATTTCATGGTAGTAAGTTCAGCCATAAGGGTGCCAGCTAATGACTTATCTGCAGACTTAAATCGGTCTCTTACAGCAGATAAAAGTTCAGATGCACTAGTGGTATGTGGGAGTGAAGTCTTGATGTTATTGGCTATGGTTATCTTTATGAACATGAGACTGAGTCTATTCGACCTTTCCCAAGCTTTGGCATGGCTAACCTGCTCTGCTGTGCTTTCAGCAGTCACTTCATCAGGTTTCTCTACCAAAAGAGCCATGTCTAGGTCCAGAACACCCAGTGTAAATTGTACATGCTCAAACCACTCGGAGAAGTTTGTACCATCCAGGGCTGGAATGCTGGTGGCATGAGTGTGAAGGGAAGTGGGGACGTTCACTGAAACATAATAGGACATTGCTCACATTAGGCCACGAATCAATACAAAGTTTTAAATTTAATTAAGATGAACTATTGATATCACTTTGATTTCTTCTTTGGGCGAAACCTAAGCATATCTAGTGTTCACTCTTTAGGTGAGACTCTTTTATCACCTATGTAGGTCTAATATAATTTATGCTACTTAGACAGTAAGTCATGTTACCTTTGGGTATCCACTTCTACACCACTAAGTTGCATAAATTACACTACCTACCCTGGTTCATAATTATTTGAAAGAGACTTTCCTTTGGGCCAGTCCCAATCTCCTAACTAGAACCGCCATCGAGAGTATTATTGTCTTTAATGTCACTTACATTGACAAGTCTTTATGTAGTTGCATATTCATAAGGTTTACTAACATAGGTCACTTTGGCAACTACTAAATCAATAAGCCTTATGAATACAAAACTAACCAATAATATTCTCTAATCTTTTATTTGAGTAATACTATAATACTTCAATTCTATTACTTGACCAACATCAATCAATATTAACACAATAACTTAAATGTGTAATATACATTTATGATTGAAAATAGACCAACATTAGTCGACTGATCTAGGAACTACTAGTCGACTTGGAACAATATAAGTCGACTATAGTGGAAGTCCCAGTCGACTAAGGTCAAGTCCAGTCGACTTGAGGTCAAGTCAAGTCGACTAACTATTATCAAGTCTAGTCGACTAGGCCAAAATAATAAGTCGACTATACTTAATATTAGTCGACTACACAAAATTATAAGTCGACTCCTGAAGTCAACAGAGACCTCTTAACTTTCGGGTCACTCTGTTAGTCGACTTGGGCAAATTGATTAGTCGACTATACCCTAATTAGTCAACTACTCAAAATGTCAACTAAATTTCAAGTCGACTACTGTATCGAAACAGAGACTTTTAACTTTCTGGAAAAGGGAATTAGTCGACTAGTGTTTCGGGCTAGTCGACTAATAATCGACGAAGCAGTTATCAAAGGCAGTTTCTGCTTAACCGATTTAATCCAAAATTAGGGAAAAATTAGGGTTTCTAATTCCTGAATTTTGATCCCAATTGATTGTACAATTAGAGAAGTATGAACAGGATATTAGGGTTATGTAATCCTCTACTAATTCCACATATAAAGGATCAAAAATTGATTTCTATGAATTGTCAATCAAAAAACCCTAATTTACCATAATCCTTAATCCAAGATGTATTGATTCTAAACACGGCTCTGATACCAAATGTAAGAATTAAAATAAACTTAATGCGGATTAACAGCCATGAATTTAGAATCAATCATCTCAAGAATTGAATACGGAATCAAAACACATATACTTTAAATTCCCATACCTGAAGCCATTGATGAACAATAGATGAAGGTTGAAGAAGACCTCGATTCCTTCCTTTGATCCTGCAAACCCTAATGCAAATAACCTGCTTTTCTCTGTCTCCTTTTCCTTGCACAAAACTTGAGATTTTCTTTCACTGATGGGTTCCTCAAAAATGAGCGATAGTTTTGTATTTCTTTGCAGGAGGAGAAAAGTGGGTCACACATTTGCAAATAAACCCTTGAAATAAAACCATCCATCATGGTACCCTTATATCTCAAGAGATTATATAAACTATATAAATGTGACTTAATATGGGCATCTTATTATATTAGTTAACTTTAATTAGGAATCCAATAATTAACCAAGGTTAAGTGGGCCACCATGATGTGAGATTAACATTTCAAACTATGTTAAAATATTTTCAAACATTATTTTTGAAAACTTCTACCCTATAAGGGCGGTTAGTTGGGCGACCATGCCGTGTGTGCCTTATTGAAAATCTATTTAAATATGTGCATGAAAGGGTGGTTGTTATGAGTTATACATGATTTCAATGATATTTCATTTTTGTATACTCATGTTTTTTATATATATATGTATCATATTTCAAATTGGTATTTAAATTGATCATACATACATATACATGATTTCTTATGCTAAGATTAACAATATTTATCCATACATGTTTATAGCACAAATTGAATTTCATGCCAAGCTTGATACATGTTCTTAATGATAATTGATATCTTTACAAGCTTATGCATTAATTTTATTGGTATTTCATAAAGGAGGAGAAAAATTCTTGATTTATTTTTCAATTGTACTTATTTTCAATTGGTATCTTCTCCTACTTTTCATGAAGAAAAATATTTTGTTTTGAAAAATGCTAATATTTTCAATATTGGTATCAATAATCTTTAATTGATATTATTCTCAAATTGGTATTTATATTGCAAAATGATTTTAGTGTTACCTAAAATTTTTTGGTTTAAAAGTTACTTTCAATTGGTATCATTTCTTTCTATTGGTATCAATTGGTAAAAAGATTGTTTCATTTTCAATTGGTTAAAAGATTGTTTCTCTTTCAATTGGTTTCTTCAAAATATGTTTTTATTGGTATTGTTTGTTTTTCTTCACCCTTTATTGATAAGTGATAAAAAGGAGGTAATTGTCTATGCATATATACATGTGTTTTATAATTCTTATTGAATATTTTTTATTATTGTTTATTGGTATTTAAGCTACATTGCATATCTATATGTTTTATTACTATGCATAAGTTAAAGGGAGCTTCTATGAAACTTATCTTTAATTCATGCATATATAACCTCACAAGTTTTGTCATCATAAAAAAAGGGAGATTGTTAGCTCAAAGGTCCTTCACCTTAGTTTTGATAATGACTAACTTATGAAGTTAAGTCACTAATGATCTTGTGTATATATAGTTTCAGTTATTGATCAAGATCTTAGTAGGTGTTTAGCTTCAATAAGGATTCAAAGTCAAGTGTTGGAGCTAACACGTGTAGATTTAAGAGCTCGCGCGTCAAGATCGCATCAAGTACTCGAGATGGAATCAAACTCTTTGGATCAAGTTTGAATCGAGTCGTCTTGGAGATGAAAATTGACAAGAAGACTTCAATTAGGTTTGTTTAGTTTTATTTAGATCTTGTATAAGGATAGTTTAGTTTTGATATGCTATGATCTCCAAGACGACTTTGGTTAAGGTTTGTTAAGTTTTGTTTAGATCTTATGTAAGGATAGTTTAGTTTTAATATGCTCAAGTATACATACACACAAGTTCAAAAGTTTTAGTTTCGGTTTAACCGTTTTGGTTTTTTAAAAATATATCTTCGGTTTTCATGAATAGATTTCATCAAAAGTAGTTTACATGATTTTTGTGTATATTGGATGTCATCCATATACATTGTTTGGTTCATAATGTTTAGAAACTTATTTTGATGATTTTATTTCATGGTTTTAAAGTTTTATTTTTATCAAATTTATTTTGAGATTTATTGTCAAAAATATCGATATATCATTTATATGTATATTGGATTCTATCCATACACACTATACTTCAAATGTGTTTCTATATCTTGATTTTGTATTTATACAAGTTTTAGAGAAAATGAATTTCATTTCAAAATCTTAGTTTTTGAAAAATACGATTTTCAGTTTAAAGCTTAATTTCTATACCTCAAAAATAATTCAAATAGTTTGTAATATGTGTTGATTTTTGACCACACATATTTGAATTCAAAGGGTTAATAATAACTTTTTTTTGTGAAATTTTATGTATTTTATTTGAAATTTTAGGGTATTACAAAGCTACATTTTCAAACCCTAAAAAATCTGTTCTGACCTTATGGCGGTCGACTGATCGCTCAACTAGACCAGAGCTCAGTCGACTAATGTGCACAAGACGTGCACAAAGACCTAGCCTATATGGCTGATCGACTACACGTTCGACCGACTATAAGGGACTTAGTCTCTGTTTGGCTCGGTCAACCGGGCGGTCAACCGACAAGGCATTTTGCCTGGAGCTCGACTGACAGGCTCAAACGGTCATATTTTTGACTGTTGGCTGGTCAACCGGGCCGACGACCGACAACCCATTCTGGGCTCTTTTTGACCCCAACGGTTATATTTTTTTAGACCCTATAAATATGGGTTTTGGGGGCTGTTTTTCATAAGATTTTCAAGAGCAAAATTTCTCATCTTCTTTAGTATTTTCAAGCAAAATTTCAAAAGAGTTTTTGTGCCTAAAATCTCTATCTTTATTTGTTTTAAAATTTTGAAAAAAATCAAAGAAATACAAGTTTTGAGAATTCTATTTTGTTCTTTAATTTCATGTCTATCAAGAAATTTTTTTCCAAGTGTTTTCTTTTCCAAACACTTTGATTTCTCACATACTTGAGCTTTTCAATTCTAAATCTATATTTAGGATCTTTATTTGTGAGAAAATTGTTTGTGATTCTTTGAGATCACTAAGTGTTTGTGATCATTGGGTCACCAAGGTTATAACTTTTCTTTCTTTCCTTTGTGCTCCCTCTTGTGTAGAGGTGTGAGAGTTGGAGTTGTGTACTCTAAGATTATATTGTTGTAATTTCTCGGTGGAGGTCCCCGTGTGGAAGATCTAATAATGGATAGTTAAAATCCTTCTGTGTGAAGGCAGGGACGTAGAGCAGTGCTCGAACCTCAAAACATATCCCGGTATTTGCATTTGATTTTCTATCTCTCAACTCTCAACTCTTTAAATCATGCATTGTTAATATTGTTCATATTCATATACATGCTAGATATTGTTTATGTACCCACACTTGTATTCAATCAAGAGAGCTTTTGAAGCACATCAACTCATTATTTAGAGAAATCGTGAGGAGTGGTTTCAGAGCCCTTCACGGGGAATTCGGACTCCCTCTTAGTTACATGTGGTGTGTTAGCTATTTGTTTTTAATTCCGCATTGTTTGTCTTAGATTAGCACTACATCTATTCATCCCCCTCTAAGTATACTTTCATACTCTTCTTGAGAATGACTTCAGTGTTAAAGGAAAATTTTGTTTTTTATTTTTATTTTCTAGGCAATCATTTCTCGTCTGAGCAGAGGCCTAGTCTACTGTCTTAGATCAGGTGCTGGTGATTCTATGGGATTTTTTACCGCTAGAGGACGACTGCTAATTCAACGCCCGGATGATTGGGGGGCTTCTGATCTTTTAGGGCAGCGACATCGCGGTTGTATTCCCCAAGTCAGTCTATAATTTCTGTACTTTAATTTCTAGTATTGCATGCTAAGTTTTGCTATAAATTTGTTTGTTTTGTGCAATGCTAAATTTGGAATTAAAAGAAAATAGTACAAAATTTTTCAAACAATAAATTTATTATTTTCTTGCTTTTATTTTGATACTAGTATGCTAAAAATTTAATTCATTTGTCTTTCCTCAAAGTTTGTTTTTGCATATTAGAAAATAATGTTGATATTTATCAACAGTCTAAAGGATCAAAACTACTTTTTTATTTAATCTATTCTCTATCTATGCAATTAATTAACTCTTGCAAAGGATCTGTTTATCCTTTCAAAATTCTTTAGATTTAAAACTATTCCAAATATTCTTACAAGATTTTTTTTACTCAAATTAGTACATCGTTTCTCACAAAATCTTGTTATTTCAAATATTCTTACAACATTTGTAATGATCTTCAATTAGTTAATTAATCCTAAATCATCAGTTTCTTACAATTATGTATTTCCTAAAAAATGTACTAGTCATTCAATAATCCATGGAAACAAATCCCAAGATGGGCCTCCCAGGGTGTTGGCCGCATTGGTGACCCAAACAAAAAACTTAAAATTACTTGTCTTTGTTTACACAAGAGGGTGATTACAACCAAAATACTCATAAATACCATCAAATATATTACTTAGAAGGTATATAGTTAACTTCCTCATCATATATATATGTTTGATGAATTTCAAAATTTTGAAAGTTTACTCTCCAAATATATTTTAGACAGGAATAGAAAAAGGAAAAAAATCTAAACCAGATTGCATGATAATGAGATTTTTAGTTAAACGTATAAAAATCTAATGTCATCAAATATATTACTTAGAAGGTATATAGTTAACTTTCTCATCATATACATATGTTTGATGAATTTTACAATTTTGAAAGTTTACTCTCCAAACATGCTATTATTTTAGACAGGAAAAGAAAAAGAAAAAAATCTAAACCATACTACATGATAATGAGATTTTTTTCTGCATCTTCTCAAATAAAACCCCTTCCCTTTCCGTCACAACACAAATTCACATATCACCTCATCATGTCTCCCATAACAAAGGCTCCGATGATTGGAGATTGCAGGAACCCCTATCTCTATCAATCAATGTTCGCATTCCATCCTTAACACATTATAATTTACTGATCAGAAAACAAAGTAGTAATTGTAATTTATCCAATGTCATGATAAAAAAAAACTTTTTTAATTCTGAAATGTTTACTCCATTGATACAAAGAAATCTAACAATTATGATAAGTGAAAGAATGGTACAATACAGTTTTATACTTATGGATGAACTATCATAAAATCAGATCTCATATTGTTGTAATTTTTTCTAGGTAGAGGAAATAGAGGTTTGTCATATAATAGAGATAGACATAATCTCAGTATCTAAGTATGAAATAAGCTTCTGTTAGAAAAACTGTTGTACATAAATTAAAATGTAGCAAAACTATCTTGCAATTGTGTAATATTATATGAATGCAATAAACTTTTATGATAATCTTACAATATGAATGTTTTCAAAAGGGACAAGTATGCACCATATAAAATAATATCTTCAAAGGAGTTATTCATGGAGATATGAAATCTCAACATATTTCAAAGAACAATTTTAAATAATCACAACCTAATAGCTCCCCTTCATAAAGTAGACTTATACAATATTTTTTAATCCAAATATATCAGGAACTTGGAGCTTTAGACTTTATATTAACCACAATATTTTAATTTCAAGCAGAAAAATAAATACTAAAATAATTTGTAACTGCTATAAGAAAAGAAGGATAACTGAGCATTCATGCTTTCAATGCCAATATATACATTCTAACCACCAAATTCCAACCATGCAATCATCTACCTTATTAAAGAAGTCTCATGCAACATAAATGTGATAAATAATTAGGAAACTTTTATATAATATTTCTACTATATAAGTTTGTACAATTTAAATGCATGATCGACTGAATGCAAACATTCATGTATATAATATCTTATTATCATCTTTACTTATAAGATCTATGTATCTCAAATCATTCATTAATTTTACTTGCAACATGCTAGAGATTATCTATTAAAATGAGTACTCGAATAATGAGATATAGATATTAATTTTATATATGAATTACATGTTATAATTAGTTCGAGTTCTTTTTAAAATATCCGGCTACTCTTCTATTGAACTTTAGCATATATCTAACTAGATTGTATTATTTTTATAAATTAAAACTAAGTAAGATCCCCTACACATTTATTCTGCATATTTTAATTTAAAATTGATCCACTCAAATTTGTATTATAAACTTTTCATATTGACAAAACTATTAAATACATGACACATTTAGCATTTTCAGACATTATAGATAACTTAGATAACTCCTAATATCAAACTAAATAGAATATTGGTTTATCAACTTAGAAATAATTTTTAACAGTGATACATTCAATCTCTAAATCTAAATGACAACTATACTAGATATTGACTTCTCAGAATCTAAAATTCAATAGGACAAGGAAACTAAAGAATAAACATTTTCTCGAAATTTCGTACTATTGGTGTTTAACTAAAGAAGGATACTCAACATGATTCTGTAATTAAGGAATGTCAAGAGTGAAAACTTCCCACCTGAGTTATGCCGACCTGGTCATTGAACTGGTAAAATTGAGATTTTGACTAACCCAATAATTCTAAGATCTTTTATTAAATATTTCATCAACCTATGTAACCATAATCTTAAAAATAATGTTGATGTCTAGACTATAACCTAACATACACACCAACATTTGGACATACCCGAATCTGTTTAGGATTAACCTTAATTACATTTTATAGCTAGTTCAAGCTTTAGCTATCATCCATATTTGAGTCTGATGCAAATAATAATCATATCATACTTAATTGTTAGAATTGAAATTCTAATCTATACTAAATCTAGTATGAGAAACATAGTAGGATTAAAAATTTTAAATAATATGATTATGTTGAAGCTACATTTAGAAAAATATGTTACTGATGACATTATGTTTGCATGGGTAAATCTTATAATTTGAGCTCATGTAAATGAGTATATTAAATAAAATTCTAACCATGTGTGGGATAATTAAATAGCCATGTGTAGTTTTGTCCCATCCAAATCTAATTAGGATCAATTAAAGTTATGTTGCCAAAATATAAATAATTTTCTTATGATATAATATATTGGTCTCCTTATAAATTAAACTTCAGTTTGATCTTTAAAAAAAAAAATTATAAACTCCCGTTTACTAAGAGATAAAATTAAATATTTTATATTTTAAATATAATATTTAATTATTTCATTTCATTGATGGCAAGTAATAAAATATAATTTATATTATATCAAATAAACTTATTATATTTATTAAAATTATATTCATAACTATCAAAATTTATACACAATATATTTAAGTTTTCATGATTTTAACAATAATAAAATTATGAAAAAAATTCTAATTTAAGTTATGAAAATATTAAATTTTAAATTTTACTATTCATTAAATTGTGTATATATATTAAATTTCAAATTTGAAATTATGAGTGCATCATTTTATAATAAAATATTTTTAAAATTATTATTATATCTTACATAGTCATGTACTTCAAGCTTTTCTTTGAAGACTTTATATCCTCAGAAAGGATATTATAATCTTCATTGTTAATTAATTTGTATATATTTCAAAATTATTTAAATTCTTTTTGAAGATTTTAAATGTAACTTTTTCAAAACTAAAAGATATATAATGTATACATTATATGCATGTATTATTTGTGAAAATAAAGTTGTATGCATAAAAGAAAAAAATTAGATTTTATATACTAATCACTAAATTAAGATAATAATGATTTGTCCAAGATGAAAATTCAGATATTATTAAGAATATAAATGGCAATATAAATGGCAAGGTTGTAACATTCGCCTTCTTTAATTACGGATTATTACCATATATGCTGTTATGTGCATAGATCATATAAATTCCGCCTAATGTAATTCAATCCGTTCATTAACGCAATATGAAAGTATTGGTGTTAGTAGCATGTTCTGTTAATAAATAGATAATTCCAACTAAAACCCTATTACATTAAGATAATGAGAGTTGGTACAAAATAATTCATGAGGGTAAAGTATATATGCTAGTTGGTAGTCTTACAAATACAAGTATGTATATACTACCATAAATTTATGTATGTATATATATACTTTAAAGTGTATATTCATAATAACTTTGACTTTTGTCCTAGGATAGTACCCAACCATGCTTGGGTGTGGCATAGCTTGTAAGAGAGTGCGGAGGACCATGCCTATAGGCGTATGATGGAAAAATGAAGCAATAATGTTGATGAATACTTGACAATGGGAGAACATTTTGTTGGAAATTATTTAAAGGGGAAAATGGGAGAAAAGTCTTCTTTCTCTCATTCACTTCTCTCTCCTCACTTTTCATCTCTCCCACTCTCTTCTCCACCTCTCTCCCTCTCCCACCTACCACCCACCCCTTGTCGTCGGTGGCCATCCTTGGCCGCCGGCCATCCTCTCCTCCCTCTCACACTCTCACTCTCTCACTTACCCACTCACCCTCTTTTCCCCTTTGTTATTTGCTTTCTAAGCCTATATTTCCTCTCTGAACACTCAATTAGACCATGAAGAATGGTGGTCTAGCATCACACCATAAGGGTTAGCTTTTTGAGACAAGTGTAGACCAAGGTTTGCAAGAAAAGTGAGTATTAATGGTTATTTAAGGTAACAAATTCTTAAGCCTATATTAATCCATATTTTCTTCATATATAGGCCACTAATGATATTGCCAAGATTATTTCCAATCTACATCTGTTACACCGTTCATTTTACTAATTCGTATTGATATTAGAAACAAACATGCGTTCAGAAGTTGTATTGCAACCAAAGTCGCATTAATAACCTGTTTTAGTTACAGCGATTCCTTATATTGCGATACTGTAATCGAGAAGCGATCATGGTCGCAGTTACGTAATCATTTATCAGTTCCCAATGCGACTGTGGTCGCACTTCCATAATCATAGAGATCAAAGTGTTTGTACAGATAGCCCTTTATATATGTTTTAATTTAATTAACTTCTTTAATTTATCTTATCGTAAACATAATCATCCCTGCATTTTTTTACCATAAGATATTAGAACAATTAAAATCTTCACGTGTTCAAAGTACAAAGTAATTTGATATAAGACTGTATTAACTTTTTAATTGTTTTCGATAACTGAACAGTCACCTGGAAAGTATACAATTTTTGGGAAAAGTTAGAAAATAAATTTGGAACATGTTCATGAGGTTTGAGAGCTTAAACCTTTGGAATTCCGGGATTAAAAATATATAAAGAGTCATCAGGACAGGATTATAAACATACTAAATAGGTTTTGCTCAAACTCGTTACTTTCAATATTCGGAAACAGATTCAAAAATGTCTTCTCCACCGTCTTCACCGGAAAGAAGCTAATCATCTAATGATAATTGGATGTATAGTTCTGAAGCGATGCCTCGCTAAGGGTCAGAGGATGAGCTTGATACAGGCGACCCGTTCTGAGAGTTCATTGATGAACCAAAATACTTCCATAAAGAGGAAGAAAGCGAAGAGGAGATTGTTGGTAAAAAGGTGGAAGAGACGGAAAGCGATACGCAAGACGAACACGGTCATAATCTTGAGGACGAATCTGATTATGATGGTGATGACGAGAAGGAGTAGATTAGAACTTTAAAATCTGTATTTTGATTTGTTATAAATATATAACCCTGTTTTCTAACGTTAACTGTGTGAATTATAGTTTTTACTTCTTGGTCTTGGTTGAAATGCTGTACATTTGTCACAAATTTTATTCATGTTGTAGGTCGAAATGGATGTTACAATTAAAAGATATATATATACATGTATATTCACCCAACTGCGACTCTGGTCGCAGTCATGAAACTGGTGTAGACATCCAGACAATACGTTAAAATGGGCAAAAATGAACATGTGATCAAGGTCGCAGTGTTAATTTATGTTCAGTGGACTAAAGCAAAACATAGGGCGAAAATGTCGAAATTGAAGTTACAATTAAATGAAAAAGGGAATGCTGCGACTGTTGTCGAAAACAGTAAAAAATACCCTCAGGCAACTGCGACTCTGGTCGCAGTGATGGAACTGTTGTATATAAGGAGAAAGACAATATTCAAATGTGTAAATATCGATGCAACCATGGTCGCAGTGTTACTTTACGTTCAGTGGAATTAAAAAAGAACATAGCGCAAAAATTGTCGAAATTATAATATTGTGGAGAATCTTCAACTATATTCAGATGTTATAATAATATACCAAGAGACCGGGGCAATTTTAAAAGCAACAAATTGATTTCCCCGGCATAGAAACACTGCGACTGTGGTCGCAATTATCCACGTACACTGCTTATCTTTGAGACCAAAGTCGTTGTCTACGTTAAAGTAAATAAAAATTAAACTTTATAGTACAAGTTTGTAACAGTAAAACTTTTAAGTACAACTACTTATAAAAATAGTACAGTAGAAATCAAAAAATGAGATTAAAATCTGCTTATAATGATACGTCAGTGGCAGCATGCGACATGAATCTCTGTGCACTGTGCGACCCTGGTCGCAGTTCATGACTAAAACAGTAAAAAAATGAACACTTTATTCTTTCATGAATCTCTCTGCACTGTGCGACCTACTTCTTCTGCCATTAAAAAGGAAAAGTAAGAATTTTAAATATAAATCATTAGAAAAAAGTGTATAACAGGTTTAATTTAATACCAGTAATGGACAACCAGTCCTGTAATGGCCCAGCTCTTGACAGTTACTACATCTTCGATGCTTTACTTCCCTCTGATATAGAGAATCTTCAAAATCAGACTTAAGCCTAGATGCAGCTCTAGGCCTCCCCTTGGTTGGTACAGGACCAATTGGATCACGTATATTCAATTCTTCACCATCTCGCAGAACGACAACGGATCCACTGAAACCAACTGTAGTTTTAGGCTGTGATGACTAATAATTTCCTGACATGGCTCTGTATTCACTAGTGGTTTCTTCGGCAAATCTTTCCCAAACTGTGTCCAACTTTGAAAGATGGATATCAGAATCGGCGACCAACTCAAGAATTGCATTAAATTTTGAACGAATTGTCCACAATCTAGCCGTCCGTGGAGTGCCTTGACTGGGAAAAGGCCTGATGCCATTTTCAATTGCAACATTTTTGTAACGAGCATCCAACCTCCATCTCTGGAGTATATATGATTCCGGTATATGTGTAACGTGATTGCGCCACAAAATACACAGAATATGTCTACAAAGGATACCCTCTGTTTCAAATAACGAGCAACTACAAGAAACATGAAGTTCCTCAGGCTTCTCATAACTGACCTTTTTCCAGCTGTCTTTTGATTCTGAAAAATCACCAACCAGATATTTTGATCCAGGTCCGTCGTGTTCTAACTCTTCTGAAAACAGTGTCGTTACAACTGCCCATTCCTTTTGGAACAACTGAAAAATCTTCGGTGTATACAACTTCGAAACCTGTATCTCATATGGATTCCAAGTACAGTTGGGCACAGAATTCAAACCCCGAAAATCTTGTTGAGATTCAGAAGTACGACGGGCAGCAACAACTTTATCATATTGGTGAACAAATTCCACTAGTTTCGTGTTTGCATTAACAAAACCATCAAAGAAGGAATTAATACTCTCGGACCTCTGGCTGGTTGTCATTCCAGCACAGAAAACATCCTTGAGATATGCATTAACCCAGTGTCCGCGCAGTCTATGCATCTTCAATAACCAACTGTCTTCTTCTTCTTCTAAATGATATTTTTCATTCATCAGACGCCATCGCTCCTCGCATATGTTATATCACGGGAGTTGTACCAATCATGGAAATCAGAGACCATATCTTCTCCATACTTGTTTGTCATCGGGATTTGTTGTTCGGCAATATGTTTCCGTACATGCCAGAAACTTTACCGGTGCCGAGTTTGTTGAAAATAATCTTAATGGCATCACCAATATGGGCATCCTGATCAGTAATAATCAACTTCAGTGCAACTCCATGCATGCACTTGAGCCATTTTTGGAATAGCCACACAAACGTATCCCTCTGCTCATCACCAAGCAATGCACAACCGAACAAAATTGACTGCCGATGATGATTTACTCCAGTGAATGGAGCAAATGACAAGCTCAAGTGATTAGTCCTGTATGTTGTGTCAAAAACGATCACATCACAGAACCTCAAATACGAGGAAATAGCTCTTCCATCAGCCCAAAAAATGCTTCTAAGTGTGCCCGCGTTATCGACTTCACTTGTAAAGAAAAACTCTGGATCGGTCTCGGCTTTCTCTTGGAAATATTTGATGATAGCAATAAACTCATGGCCAATGTTATTTCTACGTTGACGAGTAAAATTAATAACTTGTTGCGGGCTCACTTCTTCACAACCTTCTCCCTGGCTCATTGTATTCACAACACGGGAAATATTTGAAGGGTGCATTCCTACATCAACCAAATTGCTCATAATGCTTCTGCTAATCTTTGAACGATGAATCTGGTGAGAGTAATGGTGATGTACCTTATCCGGGCTTGACAATTCATGTGAATGAGAATCAATAAATTTTGTGACAACCCAATATCTTCTATCAAAAAAAATGAAGATGAACATGCATCTCAGCAGGACATGCTACTCTAGTGTCAATTCGACGGTGCACTGTAAGCCCCTCTTGTCTTTTGTCACACAACTTCTTCACACCTTCCTTGTTGCAGTAAAATTTTCTGCAAATAACTTCATGAGGAGGCTTCTGTGACTTATCTATTCATTTTCTTCTCACACCAAAACCTCTGTTGTTGTTTACCTATAGATGAAGAAACAGTAAAAACTTTAGTTTAATGATTATTTAAAAATTAAAAGGGAATAAAAAACTAATTATTTTTATAACACTGCGACCAAGGTCGCATACATTTACAGTGCAAATATAAACAACTGCGCCCCGGGTCGATAGAGAAGGGAATGAAAAACAAATGACATTTAATATATTGCGACCAAGGTCGCATAACTCTACAACGCAGATTGAAACAACTGCCACCCATGTCGTCAGAAAAAGGGAAAGAAAAACAAATGATTTGTAAAAAAAACTTCGTCCGAAGTCGCAAACATCTAAACCACAAATTTAAACAACTGCGACCTAGGATGTTTCATATACTGCGACCAAAGTAAAAAAATAATAAATAATTTTTAAAACGCTACGATCTAAGTCGCAAACATCGGCAACTCGAATTTTAACAACTGCGACCCAGGCCGTCATAAAGTGTATGAATTTTTTTTTGTTAAAACACTATGAGCAAGGTCGCATATATCTACATCAATTTTTCCAAACAACTGCGACCATGGTAGAAGTAGAAGGAAATGAAAAAATTTGAAAAAAATTGGACCTTTGTCGCTGTGTTACAAAATTTATAAATTTTAAATTTTTTTCATGATCTTACGTTTCAGAATCTCTTTATTATTTGCGACCATGGTCCCAAGTTTTCAAAAAAAAAGTAACAAAAACTGAAATTAATCTGGAAAAAATTTTAACTATTAAATCCACAAACCCTAAAAAAATTTTGCTTTTGTTTCAACATTACCTTTTTCGACGGATGATTTCTTTGGCGCCATGTGTAGCAAATATATTTAAAAAAAAAGAACAAATTTGTGAAACAATAGAACTAATCTCTTCAGAATGATCAGGTGAAATTTTAGATCTGTAAATTTTTTTGAAAGGAAAAGTTTTACATAAGGTAAAAAGTTGTGAGGGAGTGTATTTTTATTAAATACAAAGTTGAGGTGACTGAGAGTAATTTAGGCGGGATATTTCAGGTTTTTGTCCGCCAAAATTAATGACTAGTTCGTGGCTATATTGTTGCCACGTCCCGCCGGCTGAGAGAGTCTCTCAGCCAGCGGTTGAGGTACAGTAACCCCATATATATATATATATATATATATAATAATAAACAATAACGAAAATTACGGAACGAGTAGCTTTTAACAAGGGGTATTTAGTAATTTAACTTCTTCCTATAAGCCGCTCGCAAGTTAGTGCGATGACAAATATTGAGACACGTCACCGCCGGCTGAGAGAGTCTCTCAGCCGGCGGCTGATATACTTTTTCTCATATATACACACACACACACACACATGGCGACTTAAGTCTGATTTTGAAGATTCTCTATATCAGAGGGAAGTAAAGCATCGAAGATGTGGTAACTGTCAAGAGCTGGATAATTACAGGACTGGTTGTCCATCACTGGTATTAAATTAAACCTGTTATACACTTTTTTCTAATGATTTATATTTAAAATTCTTACTTTTCCTTTTTAATGGCAGAAGAAGTAGGTCGCACAGTGCAGAGAGATTCATGAAAGAATAAAGTGTTCATTTTTTACTGTTTTAGTCATGAACTGCGACCAGGGTCGCACAGTGCACAGAGATTCATGTCGCATGCTGCCACTGACGTGTCATTATAAGCAGATTTTAATCTCATTTTTTATTTCTACTGTACTATTTTGTAAGTAGTTGTACTTAAAAGTTTTACTGTTACAAACTTGTACTATATAGTTTAATTTTATTTACTTTAATGTAGACATCGACCTTGGTCTCAAAGATAAGCAGTGTGCGTGGATAATTCGACCACAGTCGCAGTGTTTCTATGCCGGGGAAATCGATTTGTTGCTTTTAAAATTGCCCCCATCTCTTGGTATACTATTATAACATCTGAATATAGTTGAAGATTCTCCGCAATATTATAATTTTGACAATTTTTACGCTATGTTCTTTTTTAATTCCACTGAACGTAAAGTAACACTGCGACCATGGTCGCATCGATATTTACACATTTGAATATTGTCTTTCTCCTTATATACAACAGTTCCATCACTGCGACCAGAGTCGCAGTTGCCTGAGGATATTTTTTACTGTTTTCGACAACAGTCGCAGCGTTCCCTTTTTCATTTAATTGTAACTTTCATTTCGACATTTTCGCCCTATGTTTTGCTTTAGTCCACTGAAAATAAATTAACACTGCGACCTTGATCGCATGTTCATTTTGCCCATTTTAACGTATTGTCTGGATGTCTACACCAGTTTCATGACTGCGACCAGAGTCGCAGTTGGGTGAATATACATGTATATATATCTTTTAATTGTAACATCCATTTCGACCTACAACATGAATAAAATTTGTGACAAATGTATAGCATTTCAACCAAGACCAAGAAGTAAAAACTATAATTCACACAATTAACGTTAGAAAACAGGGTTATATATTTATAACAAATCAAAATACGGATTTTAAAGTTCTAATCTACTCCTTCTCGTCATCACCATCATAATCAGATTCGTCCTCAAGATTATGACCGTGTTCGTCTTGCGTATCGCTTTCCGTCTCTTCCGCCTCTTTACCAACAATCTCCTCTTCGCTTTCTTCCTCTTCATGGAAGTATTTTGGTTCATCAATGAACTCTCAGAACGGGTCGTCTGTATCAAGTTCATCCTCTGACCCTTGGCGAGGCATCCCTTCAGAACTATACATCCAATTATCATTAGATGATTGGCTTCTTTCGGTGAAGACGGTGGAGAAGACATTTTTGAATCTGTTTCCGAATATTGAAAGTAACGAGTTTGAGCAAAACCTATTTAGTATGTTTATAATTCTGTCCTGATGACCCTTTATATATTTTTATTCCCGGAATTCCAAAAGGTTTAAGCCCTCAAACCATGTGAACATGTCCCAAATTTATTTTCTACCTTTTCTCAAAAATTGTATACTTTCCAGGTGACTGTTCAGTTATCGAAAACAGTTAAAAAGTTAATACAGTCTTACATCAAATTACTTTGTACTTTGAACACGTGAAGATTTTAATTGTTCTAATATCTTATGGTAAAAAATGCAGGGATGATTATGTTTAGGATAAGATAAATTAATGAAGTTAATTAAATTAAACATATATAAAGGGCTATGTGTACAAACACTTTGATCTCTACGATTATGGAAGTGCGACCACAGTCGCATTGGGAACTGATAAATGATTACGTAACTGCGACCATGATCGCTGTCTCGATTACAATATCGCAATATAAGAAAACGCTGTAACTAAAACAGGTCATTAATGTGACTTTGGTCGCAATACAACTTCTGAACGCATGTTTGTTTCTAATATCAATATGAATTACTAAAATGCACAGTGTAACAGATGTAGATCGGAAATAATCAATAGATTTTATAATAAATAAATGTATACAAATGTTTATAAATTAAATTAATAAACAAAAAAATAAATGAATTGCAATTATTTTTATATTTATAAATAAAAATTGAGGTACAATAATGAATTTTCAATAGTCAGTCTTCAAATACCATCCTTCTTATAATTTCTGTTTATTCATCCCAACTCTTCTCTCTATCTGCAAGTATCATGTATGCAAGCTCACTTCTTAGTCTCTGTACATCGGCAGCCGTAACAGTATCAATAGATTGTGGACTACCAAATGCTATACTTACCATGTACTTGCATACATATACAGCGCAATCAACACTAAAAATTGCACAGAGTAATTATTAAATGAAATTAGATTTTTGTACTAAAAAATAGAAAATATGATAGTTAAGGAGTTGTCAAAAAATTATATTCCTATTTGCTTATTGGGGGCATTTTGTGTATTTTATATTTATTTTTCTCATTAATTTATTGAAATCAATTTCAAAAATCTGTAATAATCTTTCTTTCTGCAATGTCAATTAGCAAAAAAAATCAGTATTAATCAAATTAAATTCAAGTTTCTAGTAATCGAAATATTAAATTTCAACTCACCATTATTCTTGCATCTCTTTGATAAAACTTTAATGTACTACTTGTTTTTTCAGTTGGGACCAAAGAGTTGTAAAAAATCCACTCTTCTGTATGGCAATCAAATACCAACAAGGTCCAGTGAAATTCGGGATCGTTGGCACTGTGTTTGTGATTAATCGGGAAGAACATGTACTGCACATCACCTGTCCAGTTTTTTAGCAGCCGCTTGATGAAATGATCTTCCAAATCTTTACATTTAGATACAACACCGTGCTGGGAATAACAAAAAAAATAAAATTCAAAATGAATTCAAAGTATAAAAAACATTATGAAAATTAGAAGTTATTACGTCAAGACAACAGACTGCGATCATGGTCGCGGTGTTTTTTAATTAACCAACTTTTATATTAATAAATGCAGCGACCAAGGTCGCAGTGTTGTTATTGATAAAGACCGCTAGGAATTGCGATCTAGGTCGCATACTTTCATTACTAAAATTATATTCGTGGTGATTAATTTTATCATGGACTGCGACCTAGGTCGCAGTACATTAGGTAGCTACTCGTCTCTTTATATTAACATGCATAGCGACCAAGGTCACAGTGTTGTTGTTGATTAAGACTGCCGCCAGCAACTGCGACCAAAGTCGTAACCTTCATTTTAAATTGATATTCGGGTGAATTATTTTAATTACGAACTGCGAGCTTAAATAGCATTAAAGACTATTAGTAGAATATTTAACGTTCATAAATTTAATTCACCAAATTAATTAGAAAATTGATATTACATTTAACCGTAAAGGAGAAAATAGATTTTTACCCAAGCTTCGCTCCAAAGAATATACTTTTAATCCTCCTCTTTTCTCTAGATGCTGCATGTAGAAATGAATTATATTCGCATCTAACTCTCTACTGAACATCAGGTCCTCAATGTCATTTTTTGTAATAATGATTCCGTTGTCGGTATCCTAATATGCAGTAGAACTGCAAGATATTCAAAATAAAGTTAATAATTATATTGTTCTTATATAAATATCTAATAGTTTTTGATATGTTTTGTAAAAAAATTAATTAACTTACTCAGAGAAGGCCTTATCCAAGAAATTTTTTATAAGAGCTTGTTGATGGGGCTGCAGAATTCTGTATGCTATGGTTTCAGTCAATCTCCTGGTTTCTGGCTGAGTGTGGGAAATCTATTTGTTGCCGAAACTAGTGGCAGAAGTCTGAGCCGCAGGCTGTGGAAGAGGATGTTCATTAATTTTCTTCTTCTGTTTTGGATAAACGAAGTCGGAGTCATCGCGATCTCTTTCAGCGCGCTTGCGTTCTTTGACTCCCCTTTCTATCGTTCCTTTAGAGTAATCCAAAACTTTTCTTTTTAATGATTGCTTCTGAGCCGGAGTCTGTTCTTAAATTTTTTTCTTCAGAAGCTCTATCTTTTGGAGTTCTTGAATCTGTTGAGTTATATTTAAAGAAAAACTAGGAATATCTTCCCCAGAAATATTTACAATAAATTCAAAACCCTTGATTTCATCCTCTTCCAATTTTTTTCTTCTTCTCTTCAGCCTGCTTCACCATCTGCTCCATCATCTTTTTCTACTTCTTCTCCTCTTCTCCCTTCCTTCTCCTCTCCTCTTCTTTCATCCTCTCTTTCCTCTCTTCCCCCTCTTTCTTCTTTTCCTCCTGCCTCTTCTTCTCCTCTTCTAACTTCCTCCTCTTCTCCTTTTCCTGCTCCTCCTCTTCTTTCCTCTTCTTCTCCTTCTCCTTCTCCTCTTCCCTTCTCCTCTTCTGCTGCTCCTCCTTTTCCCTCCTCCTCTCCTCCTTTTCCTTGTCCTCCTCTTCCCTCCTCTTCTTCTGCTGCTGCTCCTCTTCCCTCCTCCTCTCCTCCTTTTCCTGCTTCTCCTCTTCCCTCATCCTCTTTTCCTTCTCCTCTTCTCCCCTCCTTCTCCTCTCATGCTCCTCCTCTTCCCTCCTTCTCTTCTTCTTTTCCTGCTTCTTCTCTTCTCTCCTCCTCTCCTTCTTCTTCTCCTCTCTTCTTCAATCCTTCTCCTCTCATGCTCCTCCTTTTTCCTCCTTCTCTTCTCCTCCTCCGCAGTAGCGGCTACTCTCAGTAGCTCTTCTTCTTCTTTTTTCACTTTTAATTTCCTCTGCTACTTTTTTAATTTTTCTTCTCTCTTCTTTCTCTTCTTTTTTTCTTTGATTCAGCTTTGAGTCTGTTCTCAGTCTCCATTTTTTCAAATTTTCTTTCAAGCTGAGAAACATATTCTCTCAAGTACTGATTTTGATTCCTCAAAACTTCTATTTCTTCAGCTTGTTCATCCCGTGGTGGTGGCAAATAACTTGTAAAAGTTGGTTCTTGCTCACTCGTTTGTTCTTGCTCAATTATTTCGGCCGCTTCTGGCTCCGTTTCTGCCGGGATGTTAGCTTCATTATATTTATTTTCTTCTTCTTCTTCTTCTTCCTCCTCCTCCTCTTCTCCTTCAACAGGAAGGCCAACAATATTTCTTTCATCATTAGAAATTTTGGCCATTCGACATAAAATCTGAAAAAAAAAACAAAAAAAATTAAGTTAAAACCAAAACAATGAAATAATTTAACTGCGACCATGGTCGCAGTTTACTTATTAACTATTTATGAATAGACTGCGACCATGGTCGCAGTTTATGTATACGGTATCGATCAAGAGACTGCGACACATAAAATGAGCTGCGCAAACTTGCAGCTTAAGACTACGACCATGGTCGCAGTTTATGTATACGGTATCTATCAAGAGACTCTGTTTGTCGTGCACATAAAATGAACTGCGGAGACTTGCAGCTCAAGACTGCGACCATGATCGCAGTTCATGTATACGGTATTTATCAAGAGAGTGCGACCATGGTCGCAGTCTATTTGTACTGCACATAAAATGAACTGCAACCGAGGCCCTATTTAAATGTATAAAATTTTAATCAACACTATATAGTATTTAATATTTTAAAACTTATGATATTTTGTCAATCTCATTTAGATCAACTTCAAGCAGAGATCTGCTAATGTTCTGGAGGTCCCATCTTACTGCGTGTGGGGTTTTGTCCTCCATACCAGATCTGGGCTCAAAATAAGAGCCCTCTCACATAGCCAATACTGCAAAATGCATAATTAAATTAGTTTACACAAATATTCACAAGATATCTGAAAATTTCATACAATGTTGGCCACATTTGATATTCGTACTTACAATAATTTGCACGGAGCATCCTTGCAGCTCATACGTGGTGTGCCTGAAGATGTCCATTGACTCAATCAGGAATTGCCAAACAGCTTTAACCAGCATATTGTCCTCATCAGCTGCATATTGGCAATCATAATAAAATCCGACCCAATGATAGGTAGACCAAAAGTTAGGGCAACATCCTTCACCGTTAACTCAATTTGTTTGCCCCCAATTGTAAAGGTCCTTGAATCCCTATCATACTGGTCTAAATTCTCAGTACAACAATGTTTAATTTTAGACCCTTTTCACCCCCAAATTCCTCATTGTAGAAGGCCATGAAGATTGGGCCAAAAGGGGTCTTCTTGATCGCATCTACGAAATCACCCTGAATGTACTTTTGAATTTCTTAATGAACTCGCACATATGTTTCAGGCTCGATCTCAGAGGACGAACCTTCAGTTGTTGTTTACCTATAGATGAAGAAACAGTAAAAACTTTAGTTTAATGATTATTTAAAAATTAAAAGGGAATAAAAAACTAATTATTTTTATAACACTGCGACCAAGGTCGCATACATCTACAGTGCAAATATAAACAACTGCGGCCGAGTCGACAGAGAAGGGAATGAAAAACAAATGACATTTAATATACTGCGACCAGGTCGTATAACTCTACAACGCAGATTGAAACAACTGCCACCCATGTCGTCAGAAAAAGGGAAAGAAAAACAAATGATTTGTAAAAAAAACTTCGTCCGAAGTAGCAAACATCTAAACCACAAATTTAAACAACTGCGACCTAGGATGTTTCATATACTGCGACCAAAGTAAAAAAAATAATAAATAAACTTTAAAACGCTACGATATAAGTCGCAAACATCGGCAACTCGAATTTTAACAACTGCGACCCAGGTCGTCATAAAGTGTATGAAATTTTTTTTTATTAAAACACTATGAGCAAGATCGCATACATCTACATCGCTTTTTCCAAACAACTGCGACCATGGTAGAAATAGAAGGAAATGAAAAAACTTGAAAAAAATTGGACCTTTGTCGCTGTGTTACAAAATTTATAAATTTTAAATTTTTTTCATGATCTTACGTTTCAGAATCTCTCTATTATTTGCGACCATGGCCCCAAGTTTTCAAAAAAAAAGTGACAGAAACTGAAATTAATCTTGAAAAAATTTCAACTATTAAATCCACAAACCCTAAAAAAATTTGCTTTTGTTTCAACATTACCTTTTCCGACGGATGATTTCTTTGGCGCCATGTGTAGCAAATATATTTTTAAAAAAGGAACAAATTTGTGAAACAATAGAACTAATCTCTTCAGAATATCAGGTGAAATTTTAGATCTGTAAATTTTTTTGAAAGGAAAAGTTTTACATAAGGTAAAAAGTTGTGAGGGAGGGTATTTTCGTCAAATATAAAGTTGAGGTGACTGAGAGTAATTTAGGCGGGATATTTCAGGTTTTTGTCCGCCAAAATTAATGACTAGTTCGTGGCTATTATGTTGCCACGTCCCGCCGGCTGAGAGAGTCTCTCAGCCGGCGGTTGAGGTACAGTAACCCCATATATATATATATATATTATATATATATATATATATATATATATATATATATATATATATATATATATATATATATATATATAACAATTTCACTCCCTTTTGATTACCTCCGTTATATATATTGGAGAAAGGGACCGGGTTGAACCGGAGGTGATCGAAGAAGAGTGAAATTATTGTTATATATATGTGTGTGTGTGTGTGTGTGTGTATGTATGTGTATATATATGTATATATGTATGTATGTGTGTGTGTCTATGTATATACGTATCTATACATATATATATATATATACACATATATACATATACACACACACGTGCGCACATGCACACACACACACACACATCTATACATATGTATAGATATGTATATATATGTATAGATATATACATATATATATCTATACATACATAGAAATATATATATATATATATACACACACACACACACACACACACACACACACACACATATCTATATATATATCTATATATACATACATATATATATATATATATATATATATATATATATATATATATATATATATATACACACACACACACACACACACACACATATATATGTGTGTGTGTGTGTATACATATACACACACACACACACATAATATATATATACATATACATATATATACACACACATATTAGAGGAAGGGACCGGTTTGAACTGCAGGTGATGAAAGAGAATGTCATTATTAAAGTCTAAGTGTGTTTGATGTAATACATTGTTATTATTTTTCATCCTATAGTTGGCTAACATAAAATCATGCATATAATTGAGCATTGTATAAAGCTATCATTGTATTGTTTGTTTTACTCATTAAGCTGTCGAGCTCACCGTTATGTTAAAATCCCCCTTCAGGTGTGGACAGAGGTAAAAGAACCGCTTAGAACAAAACTACAGGATATGCGACAATTGAAAACTAGTATTATATTTTGGTCTATTCTCCTTATGTGTATATTTTTGGGAACTCTATGTATGAACCTCTAAAGATATCATATGTTATAAACTTTTATAAAATGTTGTAACGTATGTATGCTATGGTTTCAAGTACTTGATATAGTATCCTATTCCTAAAATGGTGGTTGTGAATATTTATGGACTATGAATGTTGAAAATTATGAATAGTTGTGGATGGATTTGGTAAACTTAGTTTCATAAAGATTATAAGTAGGCGAAGTCAAGCGGAAAATATCATATATATTGCGTAGGATATTGTAAATATGTAAGTAGGCTGATGTTAGCTGAAAATGAATTATTATACTGTAATGGACCACACGTTTAGAAGAGATGCTTCTAAAAATTATGAGAAATTCTGTATAATTAAGAATAAGTAGTGATGATGGTGATAATTAAGGAAACTTAAGACTGGGACCGTTACAAAGGCAAATTAGGATGGCTTTCTATCTGGCAAGAAATCAATTTGTATCCCTCTTATAAAATACTAAAATTCAATCTGGAATATCATCAATATTTTAATAAAATGAGTAGAATTGATAATAAGCATTTCCTTCTGGTACATGTACAATTCTTAAAGTTTTGACCAAGTATATGCTTAAAATATATTTTCAAATATATTTAAATTACATGTTAATACTTAAACTTTGACACTAAGTATGTATTAAAATAATTTTAAAAATCATAAATTTCTTAATTATTCTTTATCAAATTAAATATATGTATTTACATATATGCCTTATATACTGGAATAATCGAATGCAATGTATATATGCTTTGTCATAAACCATTATGGTATTGTTTACTCGTTTTGAAACTAAAGCAATAAGGAAAATTTTATAATTACTTTATGATCCCAAATGGGTGAAGACTCTAAAAATTACTCAAAGGCTTTATAGGTCTGATAAAGAGTGTCAAAAGTCATAATAGTGTAGTCATGAAGAGTTAAACATATGACTATCACCACTTGTGAAATAAAGATGTTAACCATTGTTTGACCCTATAAAAAGTCATTTTGACTAAGTATCTTTCTAGGAATATGGTTTTAGATTCATTAAGGGAGATGAGGTTAAACCCATAGTAGAGTTTACTGATAACGGGAACCCAACCTACTTGATTGGGAGCTGATTTCATGAAAAAGGTTCAATGTGGTAGTAACAAGTTGGACTGATGATACTCGTGTGTAGCATCAACCTCGATATACTTTTATCTTATATGTAGCGTCTTATTTTGTACCCCTTCTTCTCTATGGTGATGTAATACCCTGATTCCAGAATACATATCTTTTTACGTTTTTTGACGTTTTGGACTTGTATATGTCATTTCATGTACGTATTTTCTCTCGTTTGACCCAAAATTTTTACACGATCTACACTGGTACTAAATTCTACCCTAGAAATTTCATAATTTTTTAAATAATTATTTAATTAAATATTTTCTCTCTCCTTTTTTCCTTTTATTTCTTTCTAAATTCATTTCTTTTCTAATTTTCTTCATTTTTATTTTTTATTAATTTCTTATGGGACATTTAGCATAACCCTCTGACAAATCTATATTTGCATTTTTCATTTTTCTTTTTTCCTTTTTCTTTTCTTTTCTCCATTTTTCTAAACTTTCCCATGGGTTCTTCAAGAAGCCAACACTTGGCTTCTCGTGCGAGCCATCTCCCCTCTTGCTTATCTCCTCCCACACCTGCAAAGTCATGGCCAACTACTATAGAGGGTTTCCTCTCCCTCTCCTCTACCTCCCATAAATTTTCCCTATTTTTCTTCTATTTAAAAATCCCCAAAATGATATTTTCTCTCTCCTCTTTCTAAACTCTCTTAGATTTCTCTCTCCTCCCTCAACCATCTTCAGGTAGACCACCTCCCTAGCCTCCTCCATATGCTCCTCCACCTCTTATATTTTTTTCAAAATTTTCCTCTCTATAAAAACCCTAAAAGCTCACTTTCTCTCTCTTTCTTTCAGTTCTCTCTCTAGATTTCTCACTCACTCACTCTCTCTCTTTTTGTTCAGGGCGCCAACCCTAAGGAGTCTCTCCCATCTCTTCCTCCCACACTAACCATACATCCAAATCTCTTTCTCTCTCCTTCAAAACCAAACCCTAAATTTCTCTCTCTAAGTTTCTCTTTTCTTTGCATTTTCTCTCTAAAACACCTCTCCATAGCTTCCTCTTCCCTCCTACAGTCTGCGGCCAGCCCTTGGCTGCCCACGTGCACACGTGCACATAGTATCGGGTATTTTTCTGATATAGGCGAGTACTCTTCTCTTATTGCATATGCACACATATACACTTGTACACGTATATTTTGACATGTACATGCATATTTCATGTTTCTAGCATTTCTAAGAATTTTCTGTAATTTTTAGGAATTATCTGGGCATTTTTAGAAATTTCCTGCATTTTAGGAATTTACTGAATATTTTTAGAATTATTCTGTGTACTTAGAAATTATTTATGTTTTTTAGGATTTTTTCATGTATTTAGGAATTTTTTTGTGTATTTTTATGAATTTCCTGTATTTTCTAGAATTAACAACTATTTCCTAAAATTAAATGTATTTTCTGGAATTATCTATTTTTTGGGACTAACAGTGGTGCAGGCTGCAGGAGAAGACCCTTAGAGCAAACTTTCCTTCTGGGGATGGCTGTCTCGGGAGACCCCTCCCCATTTATTCAAGGGCAATAGGCCATCGCCACCGCCCACTACCATTAGAATTTCGAGGTAGCCGGATAGGGGATTCTATGCCTCAAATGCTCTATCCTTTCTGGAATATCATCCGAGAGACCGCTTTGTAGGTCACCCATTATTTTCGAGTTTCGTGGTGACTGGGGGTAGAGGGCACCCAACTCAGGAGCACAATATGGCGATTGTGCTAGTGTTGTGATTATTATATTATTTCTTGCGTGTATGTGGTACTAATGACTTCTGCAGGTACCCATACAGCTTACGGACTTAAACCGCTATGCAGTCCATACTTAAGTGTAACGCCCCGATTCCACAGATACGGGGACGTCACTGCGACGTATATACGTAGGTCCGGAGAAGCCCCCACGTATATACGCTAAGCAAAAGTACAACAAGAAATGATCAGAGTGCAACACAAAGCGTGGTATACACACGTATCTATGCCAACATAAAGGTACAATACAAAGTCATCGCAGTATGATAAACATTACATGATACATGTGTCCCTTATCATACAAGTCCAAAAGTAAAATATACATCAAAAGTACAAAAGAGCTCACGAGTAGGATGGGGATCCCGTGAGTCAAAAGAAGTCAGGCACAAGGAGCTGGAGCTAGGATGCCTGCTCGCTAAGGGTGGCTCGATCTACGGTGGACAACTCCACTCCGATCTAGCTACAGAACCTGAATGTGCAAATCCAAAGGGTCAAGACATATAATAATAAATGAACTGCAAGCCAAGTGGCTAAGAGACATGAGAAGGGTCAAAACACGAGTATAGAATATAATAACGGTATAATATAATAATCATGAAACGGGAAATCCAAGGTAATGCTAACTACGAGCTAAAGTGATTGTATATGCTTAAGTTACGGTCCTATGAGACTAGTACGTCGAAGGAATAATCCAAACAAGGAAACCCTCATAAATATACCCTTGTCTCATACTACCGCAATCCCAAGCATATAGAATCAGAATTGCAAATCATGCGATAATCATAACGTGAATACTAGACAAGAAAGACATGAATCATACTGAGGAAGACATAAGTCAACAATCCGGAATCGTCACTGGAATCTCTACAAGTAAAGGAAGGAGTCATAATGTAACATGTGTCATAACAGGAACTATAGCAAGCACAATAATCATAACAATAGCTATAACTGAACCTATTATTATTATTATTACTCGCCTAACTCATATATCTAGGTATGTGTCTCGGTATCGATCCCAACTCACATACATCCATATATAAGCTATTCGAGGTTCGTTATCGGAAGTAGATGGAGAACTGATATCTCTTCTTATAGAGGTACGTAGAAGTAATCAGGTAACATATTCCCAGGCTATAAGCAAGATAATCATCTACACTTATAGAGGTACGTAGAAGTAATCATGTAACATATTCCCAAGCTATAAGCGAGATATCATTCCGGCATCCATCACTTCCTCCCATACCCATACAAGTTGTAGCTTATTAAGGATTATCAGTTTACGGGAAAGTGAACATGATAGTAATAGCCCTACAGACTCAAGAGGTGGCCCCCATGGGTCTCAAGAGGTGGCCCCCACCGTGTGGTGTGGCACTTTGTTCCATGTGGCACTTTGTTCTGAGGGAGTGGATTCTAGAGGTGGCCCCCACCATTGGACGGTGTGGCACTTAGTTCCATAAAACAAGGCAAGGTTCCCGTAAATAAGATAATCATAAAGTCAAGTGTATCATGCTTGGTTTAAGGGATAGCATGACAAAGAGGTGATGTACAGTAAACAATAAAACATAACCATAAATGTATAATGGGCCGGATCAATCATGACATAACAAGAGGGTCTAACAAGGGGGTAGCATGCCAGTGGGTCAAGTGGTAACATATTATGTGTTGTGTGATATACATGTGTTAAAAGAAGATAGTTAACCGACGAAGTTATGTTAAGGTAATGCAAGTGGAAACATAGATACGACTTAGGGTTCAACGACCTCGAAGGGTCTGCCACGCATGTTATAAAATAGGGAAGTAATAATATCACGGCAATGTACAAGTATAAAAATAAGACAAGTAATAGCATGGGCATACATAAACATGACAAGATGAGTGACTAGAGTGATATACTACAAGAAATAGGTTATTAGGTACAAGGTTCAATCACATGACCCAAACATAAGATTCATCGTGAAACATATTATACAATACAAGTATGAAGCATGAGACAAGACTAAAACAGCACATATGCATCAATCAACAAGTCCTAACATGGGGATACATGATAACAATTTATGGAGTGTAAGTGGTGTAACCAACGGAGTTTTTATGATAACTTTCATTCTACGTATAGGAATAGAACGAGGAAAGATTTATTAGAAACTAGACTCCACTACCTTTCCAATGACCTATTACATGATAGGTTTTGATTAACCAAACTGCTCCAGAAATTCAAAAACCTATCAGCTGTGCTGAATTCTGCAGCATGACAGTTTTGACCAACCTTCAATGTTTCAGTCATAGCTTAAGTTACAGGTATCCGATGATGACATGGTATGAACCGTTGGAAAGCAGACTCGATTAGCTTTCTAACGGTATATTACATGACCTATTCCTTATTGAATATCCTTACGAAAGAAACCCCAAGATTCTGGTTTCAGTTTTGGACAGACATTAACAGATTGTATTATTAGGGCAGAAAAATCAGATTTTTATGGGGGTTGTTCTAATAGCCTAAAGGTAGGATTTTTTTTATGGTATTGGGGGACCTGATCTATCTATACAAGTACACAAATAATAGTCTAGACTTGGTGAGAAGATAATTTTATATGGAAAGCTTAGATTTAGTTCTTGATGACCTAAAGGTGGGATTTTTATAGAAACTAGTGTGTAAGAATTGCTAATACAAGTAATTAGGAAACTATCTAGGTCTTGGTGAGTAAGGTACTCACATGGAGGGGTTGGATTTGGGGCTTGATCCAAGAGGAAGAAGATGGCTTGAACCCACAAGTTGTTGGAGCTTGAAGTGGAGGAGGTTGAAGCTTGGAGTTGCCTTGGAGCTTGGAGGTTGAAGATGGAGTCCTTGTGATGCCCTAGATGAGATCTTGAAGCCTAGAGATGGATCCTTGAAGCTAGGGTTTGGTGGAGGAGATGAGAGGGAATTTTGGGGGATTTCTCTTGTTGGAGTAAAGGAGGAAGAAAAGGTTTATTTGCAAAAGAATAGAATTTATATGATGGGGGGTTTTGTGAAGTGAGATGGAATTTGTGTAAATGAAAGGGAGCTTTGTGTAAAAGGGGACATGAGGTGTCACCTCCTTGGCCACTTGGCCGGCTAAGGGAAGGAGGGAGAGTTAGTGGGGTTAGGTGAGGATGTGAGTGGGAAATGAGGTGGCAACCTAGGTGGAAAATGGAATTTGCAAATATTGGAAAAATGCCCGAAATTCAAGTACCTCTGAATGATCTGAAAATTTAACCAAAAATCAAGAATAACATATAAAGACCAATAGCGAAATCCGTTCGAAGAAATACTGTATAGTTTTAAAGTTAAAAATCCCGGAATCTGTGATTTACCGACTCCGAAAGAATTTCCATAAAATCATAAAACTCTCAGAAAAAGAATATAGGCAGAAAATATGATTCCGAGAAATAAAGTCTAAAGGACCATCATGAAATTCCAAACAGTTTGAGAATTAAAAATCCGGGAATCGGTCAGCGGCACTGGCCGACACCGATTGAAGAAATTCAATTTAATCCGAGAAAAATCCAGAAAATCACAGAAAACCTTATATATTGAAAAACAATATTTGGAACTGAAATCGGTCAAATCAGAATACTGGAAAGACTAAATTGAATAATATACTAGGATCGGGTTCTCGGTTCAGACCAGGCCTGACTCCGAATCCGGGGATCCAGATCCAAAACAAATAATCGTACAAATAATTCATAATACAAAATAAATACAGGAAATAAATCAAAAAATACGATCGGAAATCTGAACACGTAACTAAGTACGTATTCCAGGAACGGGGTATTACAATCTACCCACCTTACAAAAATTGCGTCCTCGCAATTTCATTAAGGGGTAAATTGAATACAAAGGGAACGAAGGCACGAATAAGGGTATCATAAAACCAAAACAGGAAAGAAGATAAATACAAGAAGGACCAGAATTAACAATGTTAGAATGACAATGGAAACAATATTAAGAAAGATAACCAACTCAAATACAAGATCTGGGGTAGTGGTTACCATGAAATCCTAAGGCTCCTGATCCGGATACTGGTCTTCCCACTCTGTTGCGACGCCTGAAGCCTCTGCTGCCATGGCATGAACTTGGCCTCTGCCCTGATCTGCTCTGGCTCTCATCCCTCTCTGCTGATGACCATACTGCTGGGGTGGAAATGGAGCTCTCCGGTCAACGGGCTCAGGGTACCTCCTCAGTGGCGGCGCTGGAAGTGCTGGGACTGGATGCGCTGGAGCTGGAAGAGCTGGTCTGACTGGCGCCGCATGTCCAAACTTTCTGTGTGGGCAATCCCTCAGCTTATGACTCCCTGACCCACATGCCATACATAATCTCTGGGCTACTCGACAATCCCTCTTATAATGCCCGGGCCTGTGGCAATAATTGCATACAATCTGAGAAAGAGGAGTCTGGAATGGCCTCTTCATCATCGGGCCCTGGGCTGCCCTATCCTCATCTTCCTCATCCATTAGCTCAAAAGGCCTCTTCTTGGCTTGGCTTCTCATCTGATTCTCCTTCTTCTTCTCCAGTACACGCTCTACCTCTCGAGCTATGGTGAGAACCTCTGAGTATGTCTTCAGCTGCTGAGGCACCAGGAATACCTGTAGGTCCATCTGCAGACCCTGCTGAAATCTGCTTGCCCGTCTCTCTTCATCCGTCACCATGTACGGGGCGAAGCGGCTCAACCTGAGAAACTCCGCGGCATACTCATCCACGGATCTACTCCCCTGCTGAAGTCTGATGAATTGTTCTTCCATGTCCTTCTGAGCTGTGGCAGGGAAGAATCTGCTGTAGAAACTCTTGGAGAAGGTGTCCCAAGTGACAGGCTTCTCCAGTCTGGCCTCCTCTGCTAGCCACCAAGTCCTGGCTATGTCCTTTAGCTGAATCTTGGCAACTTCCACTTGGTCCTCCTGTGGAACCCTGGCTGCATTCAACAAATCTGAAGTGTCTGTCAGCCACTGCTCAGCATCCAAGGGTCTCTCTCCACCCGTGAATGTAGCTGGCTGCAGTCTCCTGAAGTCTGATATATTCCCCGGCCTCCGTTCCTTAGGTGCTGCTATCTCTTGCCGGAGAAGCTCGGTCTGTTGCTGTTGATTCTCCATCATGGTCTGGATGACCCTCAATACATCCACATTCCCCACATTCTCTCTCGCTGCTCCATCCGATGCTGATCCCGAGTTGCTGCGGCCCGATCTCCTCTCCATCGATACTAGGTAGAGATAGACTGGAAGGAGCTGGAACATGGAATGGAAGGATTTCAGGATATGAAGGATGGAATCAAGAAGAACTAGATAAATCAAAAGGACTAGACAACTTTGTACATTGATGTTGGCATCCGCAAATTTCTAGAATTTGCCACTTGTTTGTACTTATGGAGGTAAGAGCCTAAGCTCTGATACCAACCTGTAACGCCCCGATTCCACAGATACGGGGACGTCACTGCGACGTATATACGTAGGTCCGGAGAAGCCCCCACGTATATACGCTAAGCAAAAGTACAACAAGAAATGATCAGAGTGCAACACAAAGCGTGGTATACACACGTATCTATGCCAACATAAAGGTACAATACAAAGTCATCGCAGTATGATAAACATTACATGATACATGTGTCCCTTATCATACAAGTCCAAAAGTAAAATATACATCAAAAGTACAAAAGAGCTCACGAGTAGGATGGGGATCCCGTGAGTCAAAAGAAGTCAGGCACAAGGAGCTGGAGCTAGGATGCCTGCTCGCTAAGGGTGGCTCGATCTACGGTGGACAACTCCACTCCGATCTAGCTACAGAACCTGAATGTGCAAATCCAAAGGGTCAAGACATATAATAATAAATGAACTGCAAGCCAAGTGGCTAAGAGACATGAGAAGGGTCAAAACACGAGTATAGAATATAATAACGGTATAATATAATAATCATGAAACGGGAAATCCAAGGTAATGCTAACTACGAGCTAAAGTGATTGTATATGCTTAAGTTACGGTCCTATGAGACTAGTACGTCGAAGGAATAATCCAAACAAGGAAACCCTCATAAATATACCCTTGTCTCATACTACCGCAATCCCAAGCATATAGAATCAGAATTGCAAATCATGCGATAATCATAACGTGAATACTAGACAAGAAAGACATGAATCATACTGAGGAAGACATAAGTCAACAATCCGGAATCGTCACTGGAATCTCTACAAGTAAAGGAAGGAGTCATAATGTAACATGTGTCATAACAGGAACTATAGCAAGCACAATAATCATAACAATAGCTATAACTGAACCTATTATTATTATTATTACTCGCCTAACTCATATATCTAGGTATGTGTCTCGGTATCGATCCCAACTCACATACATCCATATATAAGCTATTCGAGGTTCGTTATCGGAAGTAGATGGAGAACTGATATCTCTTCTTATAGAGGTACGTAGAAGTAATCAGGTAACATATTCCCAGGCTATAAGCAAGATAATCATCTACACTTATAGAGGTACGTAGAAGTAATCATGTAACATATTCCCAAGCTATAAGCGAGATATCATTCCGGCATCCATCACTTCCTCCCATACCCATACAAGTTGTAGCTTATTAAGGATTATCAGTTTACGGGAAAGTGAACATGATAGTAATAGCCCTACAGACTCAAGAGGTGGCCCCCATGGGTCTCAAGAGGTGGCCCCCACCGTGTGGTGTGGCACTTTGTTCCATGTGGCACTTTGTTCTGAGGGAGTGGATTCTAGAGGTGGCCCCCACCATTGGACGGTGTGGCACTTAGTTCCATAAAACAAGGCAAGGTTCCCGTAAATAAGATAATCATAAAGTCAAGTGTATCATGCTTGGTTTAAGGGATAGCATGACAAAGAGGTGATGTACAGTAAACAATAAAACATAACCATAAATGTATAATGGGCCGGATCAATCATGACATAACAAGAGGGTCTAACAAGGGGGTAGCATGCCAGTGGGTCAAGTGGTAACATATTATGTGTTGTGTGATATACATGTGTTAAAAGAAGATAGTTAACCGACGAAGTTATGTTAAGGTAATGCAAGTGGAAACATAGATACGACTTAGGGTTCAACGACCTCGAAGGGTCTGCCACGCATGTTATAAAATAGGGAAGTAATAATATCACGGCAATGTACAAGTATAAAAATAAGACAAGTAATAGCATGGGCATACATAAACATGACAAGATGAGTGACTAGAGTGATATACTACAAGAAATAGGTTATTAGGTACAAGGTTCAATCACATGACCCAAACATAAGATTCATCGTGAAACATATTATACAATACAAGTATGAAGCATGAGACAAGACTAAAACAGCACATATGCATCAATCAACAAGTCCTAACATGGGGATACATGATAACAATTTATGGAGTGTAAGTGGTGTAACCAACGGAGTTTTTATGATAACTTTCATTCTACGTATAGGAATAGAACGAGGAAAGATTTATTAGAAACTAGACTCCACTACCTTTCCAATGACCTATTACATGATAGGTTTTGATTAACCAAACTGCTCCAGAAATTCAAAAACCTATCAGCTGTGCTGAATTCTGCAGCATGACAGTTTTGACCAACCTTCAATGTTTCAGTCATAGCTTAAGTTACAGGTATCCGATGATGACATGGTATGAACCGTTGGAAAGCAGACTCGATTAGCTTTCTAACGGTATATTACATGACCTATTCCTTATTGAATATCCTTACGAAAGAAACCCCAAGATTCTGGTTTCAGTTTTGGACAGACATTAACAGATTGTATTATTAGGGCAGAAAAATCAGATTTTTATGGGGGTTGTTCTAATAGCCTAAAGGTAGGATTTTTTTATGGTATTGGGGGACCTGATCTATCTATACAAGTACACAAATAATAGTCTAGACTTGGTGAGAAGATAATTTTATATGGAAAGCTTAGATTTAGTTCTTGATGACCTAAAGGTGGGATTTTTATAGAAACTAGTGTGTAAGAATTGCTAATACAAGTAATTAGGAAACTATCTAGGTCTTGGTGAGTAAGGTACTCACATGGAGGGGATGGATTTGGGGCTTGATCCAAGAGGAAGAAGATGGCTTGAACCCACAAGTTGTTGGAGCTTGAAGTGGAGGAGGTTGAAGCTTGGAGTTGCCTTGGAGCTTGGAGGTTGAAGATGGAGTCCTTGTGATGCCCTAGATGAGATCTTGAAGCCTAGAGATGGATCCTTGAAGCTAGGGTTTGGTGGAGGAGATGAGAGGGAATTTTGGGGATTTCTCTTGTTGGAGTAAAGGAGGAAGAAAAGGTTTATTTGCAAAAGAATAGAATTTATATGATGGGGGGTTTTGTGAAGTGAGATGGAATTTGTGTAAATGAAAGGGAGCTTTGTGTAAAAGGGGACATGAGGTGTCACCTCCTTGGCCACTTGGCCGGCTAAGGGAAGGAGGGAGAGTTAGTGGGGTTAGGTGAGGATGTGAGTGGGAAATGAGGTGGCAACCTAGGTGGAAAATGGAATTTGCAAATATTGGAAAAATGCCCGAAATTCAAGTACCTCTGAATGATCTGAAAATTTAACCAAAAATCAAGAATAACATATAAAGACCAATAGCGAAATCCGTTCGAAGAAATACTGTATAGTTTTAAAGTTAAAAATCCCGGAATCTGTGATTTACCGACTCCGAAAGAATTTCCATAAAATCATAAAACTCTCAGAAAAAGAATATAGGCAGAAAATATGATTCCGAGAAATAAAGTCTAAAGGACCATCATGAAATTCCAAACAGTTTGAGAATTAAAAATCCGGGAATCGGTCAGCGGCACTGGCCGACACCGATTGAAGAAATTCAATTTAATCCGAGAAAAATCCAGAAAATCACAGAAAACCTTATATATTGAAAAACAATATTTGGAACTGAAATCGGTCAAATCAGAATACTGGAAAGACTAAATTGAATAATATACTAGGATCGGGTTCTCGGTTCAGACCAGGCCTGACTCCGAATCCGGGGATCCAGATCCAAAACAAATAATCGTACAAATAATTCATAATACAAAATAAATACAGGAAATAAATCAAAAAATACGATCGGAAATCTGAACACGTAACTAAGTACGTATTCCAGGAACGGGGTATTACATTAAGCCTCCGGGCTTTAACTTCTCTGAGCTTTATTAACGGCTTAGCTTCGTTTTTAGCAACGCCTGATAGGCGTATTTAGCGCTTTATTCACTAGACTCGTTAAGGCGGAACTATGCCAGATTTCAGACTCACAGTCTAAGCTGAGTCATTCTTGTAGCTCCGCCTAGCGCTTTAGTGATTAAATATTGTTCGCTGATTATGCCCCTAGCACTGCTTTGCTCCGCTTGTATGTGTATAGCTGTAGCACTACTTTAATACTATTGACTGGATACTGGTATCAATATTACTGATACTGATATTACCTGACATATCTGTTACTGACACTGAGTACTGTTACTGATACTGACTATTAGTACTGACATTACACCTGACATATGGATACTGACTATAGAACATATACTGATTACTAAACGATACCACAACTCCTGATCTATTACATTACACTGATTCCAGACTGGTACCGTAACTCCTAACTGGATATAATCATGATTATCGCTTTACAGGGAATCACTACTGAATCCTGATACATGATACTCTTGTTACTGCTTTGATATGTGGAACTAAGTGCCACGTGAAACAACACAGTGACCACCTCTAGAATCGCATACCTGATGTGTGGAACAAAGCGCCACGTGAAACAAAGTGCCACATCACATGTCCTAGTGATGGGAGCCACCTCTTGAATACTTGGGGGGCCACCTCTAAAATCCCACATTTTTTGATTACTGTACTCCTGATACTTATTCCTATTTTTCCCCATAAATGATATCGTGAAACTCAACTGGAAATAATCCTGAACATCTCTAATAAAGATATGACTTACACTGGATCGGAGAAAACTGATGGACTTCAATAAGTATGTATTAATGGCTCGATGTTGTAACTACTGTAAAAAACTACTTGAGGCCACAAGAGCTTTTGTGGGGTGTAATGGCACCCTGACCTGATCCTACTGTTCCTGTTACTGTTAGCGTCCAACGGCGTGGATTGGAGGCCATATCCAATCATGTCAGACCATTGTCCCGGGCATGCACGGGGCCCATTATGAACATGATACGTTAATTTCTCATCAGTTTCCAATAACCAACCTTGAACTACTCCAATGTAGATGTATGTGAACTGGGACGCTAGGGCACATACCTAGACATCTGAGTAGGACGAGTTCTAATAAGAATAATAAACATGTTCCTGACTTAACTCCTGTACTGATCATGATTCCACAAATATGACCTGACATGACAACACCACCGATATACTAACTCTCAGCAACTTTAGTTATATATGTCAAGTTGATGGTAAAGTGAGATATATGGTATATAGATGAGGGATTCCTTGTTTGGATTATTCCCTCGACGTACTAATCTCATGGAATCAGAGATTGAGTTTATATAATTGGTTTTGCATACAGTTATATTATACAGATACCAGTGATAAATTACATATGCTTTCATTGATATGATTTAAACATGATTTCTTGTATGCATAAACATGTTTACACGTAATTTCATTTATTTCCTGTACATGTCTATTTGGCTTTACGCATGCCATGTGGCATTCTATGTACTCGCTAGGTTGCATCCATGACAATCCTGTATCTGCATGTCCAGATACCGGAGCCTGAAGTATCAGGGACTTCTTATTACTGATCAGAATGCAATCGGGAGCATAGCAGATTCCAGGATCGGAACCTGGTAGAAGCTTGGGAACGTATCAGATGATCTTCAAGATCCATCCATTTGTCTGACTCTCGAGATCCCCTTCCAGCTCGGGAGCCTCTTCCAATATTATATCTTGTAAATATTTTGTAAATCATACTTTGGTATATTTCTGTGATGTAATATTCATATAATATTGGATCACATTCTGTGATAACTATGTACTTGGACTGTAATATTAGAATGTATATTATCACTGTGCTTCCATACTCTGAAGCCTAACTGTACTGTTATCTTAGCGTATCTATGTGAGGGTATTTCCCTGCGTATGTACATTGCAGTAGCGTTTCCGTACCCGGTGGGGCGGGGCGTTATAGGTGATGATGCTCTTATGATACAATTAGGTAAGGATGAGTTAAACTCTTAATAAGTCCAATGTATATAGTGTTGAGGGTATAACATCCAGTTGTAGTACCCTTGGAGGACTTATCTACGTAGAGAACCGTGACGGCTGTGTTGGCCCAAAGGCCTATCACCCTAGTTTGATGATGATCAACTCATGAAGTTATGTTTACTAATGATCTTGTGTTTAATTAGTGACAGATTTATGATTAAGATCTTAGTAGGTGTGGAGCTTCAACAAAGGATTTAAAGTCAAGTTTTGGAGCTAGCACCAGTTGATTCACGAGCCTATGCATCAAGACCACATCAAGAGTTGAGCTCGTTGGATCGTGTGTGGACCAAGTCAAGAAGATGAGAAGACTTCAAGGAAAGAAGACTTCAAGATCAAGACTTGTGTCTAGGTATAAGATTTTGTTTTTGTTTTTAGATAAAATGTAAAGGATAGATAGTTGGTGGATTGCTCAAGTTCATATCACACACACACTCTTGATTTATATGTGTTTTCATAAAGATTTTTAGTTCTAGAAAAATACCGTTTTGTTTTTTTTTATTGGTGTTTCAAATATACATGTGTTTTTTTTTTACCAAAACCAAGTTTAGAGCTTTATGACAAAAACATAGATATTTCATCTTGATTGTGTAGTGGATCATATCCATACACACTATGCCTTAAAATGAATTATAATATCTTGTTTTTGTATTTGAAGATGTTTTGGAAAACAAAGTTAGAAAACATATTTTGGAAAATACAGTTTTTATCTTGAGCTAAATATTTCCAACTTACAAAAATAGTCCAATCTTTTATAACATGCCTTGATTTTGTGCAAGCATGTTTGTATATCAAAGTATATTGGTTAAACTATTTTGTAGATTTTTATGTATTTTACGGGATTTTATTTGAACCAAAAGACCATATTTTAAATCCCAGAAATTATTTCAGGCTTCATATTAGTCGACTAGTGACCTTTAATAGTCGACTAATACAGGAGTCGGCCGACCGGACCGGTCGACCGACGTGCACAAACGTGCACGCCTTAGTATACTGGAGGACGGCCGACCGTGCCGGTCGACCGCTCCAGAGAGCAGTGCTCTCTGGAAAGTTCGGCCGACCGCACCGGTCGACCGACAGAGAGTTAGACTCTTAGCTCCAGTGGGTCGGTCGACCCGGGCGGTCGACCGTGGCTCCAACGGTCAGAAATCCGACCGTTGGCGGTCGACCGCGCCGGTCGACCGGCAGCTCTGACAGACCCCAACGGCTAGTTTTCTGGCAGCCTATAAATTGGGGGTCTTGTCATTGTTTTGAGCAAAGATTTTCAAGTGGGTTTTCACCAGTTTTTCCTGAGCTATTTAGAGGTTTTTCCTCCACTTGATTTAGAGCAAATATTTCCAATCAAAAGGAGAGATTTATCAAGAGTGTTTAAAAGAGAATTTCTTGAGTTTTCCTCCACCACTCTCATCCTTGTTTTTCTCACACCACACTTGAGCTATCCATTGATTATTCATCCTATAGGTGTGTTGTAGTGAGAGCCTTTAGGTGATCAAAGTGTTGTGATCACCAAAGATCTTTTCTTTGTTCTTTGAGGAGACGGGCAAGTGTGCTCGTGATTGTTTGGGTCCTAGTGAGGAATTGGTGTTTTCGGTTCGGGTGCGAACTCGTGTTTGAGGTGCGGCCTCGGCGAGCCGGTGGGCTTGCGGTGTGTACGGGACTAGGGAGTCCGAGGGCTTGTAGGTGTTGCGGCACTGAGGAGAGATCCATTGGGATCTTGCATAGTGGAAATCCTTCGTGTGTCGAAGGCGGGGATGTAGAGCAAGTGTGCTCGAACCTCGAAACAAACCCTTTGTGTTTGCGATTGCTCTCTCTCTCTCTCTCTCTCTCTCTCTCTGTCTCTTGTTTATATCTTGCATTCAATTATTGTCTATCTTTATATGCTTGATATATTCATTTGTGCTTAATTGATATACTTGCGTGGGATTGTTTGCTAACACTTGTATTCAACCAAGAGAGCCAACGCGGCACCTCAATCCATTCAAGGGGAATCTAGAGGAGTTTGTCCAGAGCCCTTCACGGGGAATTCGGTAACAGTCTTGTGTTATACATAGTGTTTAGTGTAAAAGTTTTAATTTGGTCATATTTGCTTTTAGCTTCCGCATTATTTGCATCATTTATCTTTAAGTGACCATTAGATTAGCCTTCACCTATTCACCCCCCCCCTCTAGGTGAACCCTTCAATTGGTATCAGAGCTTGGTACTCTGATTTGGTCTAACAACCTAGAGTAAAAGATCCTCATTTTAGGCTAATCACATATTTTGTACACACACCATGGACTTCATGTCACCACCCATGTTTGACATTGTTAACATCCATATTTGGAAGGTGAGGATGTCCTTATACCTCAAAGCCCTAGGCATTCATGTTTATCTTACCACTACTAATAATGCATATTGTTTAGATGGTAAGAATTTTGAGGCTAATGCAAAAACCCTTAATGCTTTAAAGACTACCCTAGATGATGTTTATTTATCTAGAGTTGCTAACATTGATTTGGCTTTTGTAGTGTGGAACACCCTCCTCTCCCTTGGCGAAAATGATCAATACTATGCGGGGAGCGATTCGGACGTTGGAAGCGACATCTCCAATGTGTGCTACATGGTCCAAGGGGATAACCCCCTTGAGGTAACTTCCGAATCCGAGGATGTGGATAATAACATGTCATATGATGAGCTATCTACTTTTTTGTCAACTATTGCTTGAGAAATATGACATGATTAAGAAAGATAATAAAATTTGAAAAAGAAACTTGATTGCATGCATATAAAACAAGATTCATTTAAATCTAACATTGCATGCTTAGAAAGAAAATGAGGTTTTAAGAAATGAAAATGTTTCCCTTATGTCTAAATTAAATGATTTGTGTGAAGGGAACACTATTTTGGAAGACAAAATTATTTTGGTGGAAACTCAAAAGGAAATTTTTTCAAGAAAACAACTCTTTGAAAAGAAAATTTTGAAAAAGAAAAGGAAAAAGAAAAAGTTTTAAAAAGAAAAATGATCATATATCTCACATGTCTTTACATGCCACCATTGATGATAGTGAGATTAAAAATTTGAAAAATAAAATTAATTGTTTGAGCTCTACTTTGAGCTCGTGTGCATTCAACCATTCTAGATTGGAGTCCATGTTTGCAAAGAAACAAACTCCACATGTTCATGCACATCATCATGCATATGCTTATGTTGCACAACACGATCACAAACATTCACATAAGCATCCTAAGGTGTACAAGTGTACACATTGTGGCCGCAAAGGCCATTTAGCAAAATTTTGTTATGACAAGTTGCATTATTTTAATTTTGCTAAAAATAAAAATGTTTGGGTTCCTTACAAGACTAACCCTAAAGGACCCAAAAGAATATGGGTACCAAAACCCCACCCCATGTTTTTGATGTAGGTGAGGGATCTCTCAAGATGTGAGAGACTTGGTGGCTTGATGGTGGATGCACTTGGACTTGATGGACACATATATAGATGCATCGCTATCAAGAAGTTTTGGTGGGTCAACCACCATGTTTGGAGCTTTGGAGTTGGTAACAATCTCTAAACTCCCATTTTTTTTTGTACATGCTTATTCATTTGTGAAATCATATAGCATGTTCATGTTTAGTTTCATGTATTTTTGTGCTTCATGTGGTATGAACTAGTTTAAATGTAGATTTTATCAAAACTTGGATTTATACATGTACAAGTAGTGAGCCACATTTGATTCATATACGTTTGCACATCATTGTTCACTTGTACTCACTTTATGCACATGTATAGGCTAGTTTTGATGATTCTTTCATTTATACATGTTTTGCCAATTTTCATGTTTTTACTTCATGTATATGTATTTTTTTAATTCAAATCTAATAAATATACATGTATATCCATTTTGAGTCTCTTGCCTTCATGCAAATACTATTAATAGACTCGTTTTATGTTTGGGATATGTATGTGTATTGTTAGATTTAGATAAATCATACATATACCTAGAAGTTTGTTTGTTTTAATGAAAAATAAATTTTCATGTTTTATGAAATGTTATTCATCTTATTGAGCTTCAATGACCATTTTCATGATAATGCTACTTACATGACTTTGAACACTCACACTTTATTTATTTTGTTATAACTTTGATTCATGAACACTTTTATGAGCTTAATCGATCTTGAGTGTAAAACTTTGTGTATTTAGTCTTGATTCATGAAAAACATATGCTTTGATTTCATGATTTTAAAGGATCTTTAACTAGTTTTTTAAAAATTATTTTAACTAGTTATTGTTCTTCATTTGGTAGTGATTTTCAATGCTAAAATGTGTTCAAATTTATTTTTGAAAACCCCTACCTTCTATGGGCGGATGGATGGGCGAGTATGCCTTGTAAGCTTAATTGACAAATCTTTTACCTTGTGCATATCAAGGGTGGTAGGTTATGAGTTATATACTTGATCTCATTATTATGTCAATTGGTATCATTGAATCGTTTCAATGGTATCAATATGAACTTATTTTGTATATACTCATATTTTGTTTCTTATATATATGTATGTATCAATATCAATTGGTATACTCATTTCTCATACATATATATGATTTTCATGTGCTTAACTTTCAATTGGTTCACAATTTTTAAAGCACAAAGTTTATGATGAAAAATAAAAATTTTGATCATATATTTACTATTGATATCAAAATGCTTCAACTTCATAGTTGTTAAACCTTCAAATTTGTTAATATTCTATTGGTATCAATATGTTTTATAATAATGACTATTTTCAATTTGGTATCTTAAAATTTGTTTGTTTTACAAAGCTCTGATACCTTTCAAAATTTTGTTTAAGAAAGATTAAAAAAAAACATTTTGTTGATATGTTTGGTTTTACCCCTTCTTGATCTTTTTGTTTTTGACAAAAAGGGGGAAAAAATTTGTTTGATTTATTTTTACTTTGATCCCTTTGTTGATGATTGACAAAAAAGGGGAGAAGTATTTGAGTTATATGCATGTTTTCATGTTTTCATTGCTTAAGGGGGAGAAGTATTTGTCTTCCTTGTTATTTATGCATATATGTTTTTGTATTGCAAATAGGAGAAAAAGATTTTGATTTATGCTTGTTGCATGTTTTATCTCCATACATTTGCATACATATTTATGAGCTTCATTGTCATATATTATTATTTATGTCTATGCATGAGTTAAGGGGGAGCTTCTTTGAAGCTTCACTTTAATCCATGCATATATAACTCCATGAGTTTTGTCATCATCAAAAAGGGGGAGATTGTTGGCCCAAAGGCCTATCACCCTAGTTTTGATGATGATCAACTCATGAAGTTATTTTACTAATGATCTTGTGTTTAATTAGTGACAGATTTATGATCAAGATCTTAGTAGGTGTGGAGCTTCAACAAAGGATTTAAAGTCAAGTTTTGGAGCTAGCACCAGTTGATTCACGAGCCTATGCATCAAGACCACATCAAGAGTTGAGCTCGTTGGATCGTGTGTGGACCAAGTCAAGAAGATGAGAAGACTTCAAGGAAAGAAGACTTCAAGATCAAGACTTGTGTCTAGGTATAAGATTTTATTTTTTTTTAAGATAAAATGTAAAGGATAGATAGTTGGTGGATTGCTCAAGTTCATATCACACACACACTCTTGATTTTATGTGTTTTCATAAAAGATTTTTAGTTCTAGAAAAATACCGTTTTGTTTTTTATTGGTGTTTCAAATATACATGTGTTTTTTTTACCAAAACCAAGTTTAGAGCTTTATGACAAAAACATAGATATTTCATCTTGATTGTGTAGTGGATCATATCCATACACACTATGCCTTAAAATGAATTATAATATCTTATTTTTGTATTTGAAGATGTTTTGGAAAAACAAAGTTAGAAAACATATTTTGGAAAATATAGTTTTTATCTTGAGCCAAATATTTCTAACTTACAAAAATAGTCCAATCTTTTATAACATGCCTTGATTTTGTGCAAGCATGTTTGTATATCAAAGTATATTGGTTAAACTATTTTTGTAGATTTTTATGTATTTTACGGGATTTTATTTGAACCAAAAAGACCATGTTTTAAATCCCAGAAAATTGTTTCAGGCTTCATATTAGTCGACTAGTGACCTTTAATAGTCGACTAATACAGGAGTCGGCCGACCGGACCGGTCGACCGACGTGCACAAACGTGCACGCCTTAGTATACTGGAGGACGGCCGACCGTGCCGGTCGACCGCTCCAGAGAGCAGTGCTCTCTGGAAAGTTCGGCCGACCGCACCGGTCGACCGACAGAGAGTTAGACTCTCAGCTCTAGTGGGTCGGTCGACCGGGCGGTCGACCGTGGCTCCAACGGTCAGAAATCCGACCGTTGGCGGTCGACCGCGCCGGTCGACCGGCAGCTCTGACAGACCTCAACGGCTAGTTTTCTGGCAGCCTATAAATTGGGGGTCTTGTCATTGTTTTGAGCAAAGATTTTCAAGTGGGTTTTCACCAGTTTTTCCTGAGCTATTTAGAGGTTTTTCCTCCACTTGATTTAGAGCAAATATTTCCAATCAAAAGGAGAGATTTATCAAGAGAGTTTAAAAGAGAATTTCTTGAGTTTTCCTCCACCACTCTCATCCTTGTTTTTCTCACACCCACACTTGAGCTATCCATTGATTATTCATCTTATAGGTGTGTTGTAGTGAGAGCCTTTAGGTGATCAAAGTGTTGTGATCACCAAAGATCTTTTCTTTGTTCTTTGAGGAGACGGGCAAGTGTGCTCGTGATTGTTTGGGTCCTAGTGAGGAATTGGTGTTTTCGGGTTCGGGTGCGAACTCGTGTTTGAGGTGCGGCCTCGGCGAGCCGGTGGGCTTGCGGTGTGTACGGGACTAGGGAGTCTGAGGGCTTGTAGGTGTTGCGGCACTGAGGAGAGATCCATTGGGATCTTGCATAGTGGAAATCCTTCGTGTGTCGAAGGCGGGGATGTAGAGCAAGTGTGCTCGAATCTCGAAACAAACTCTTTGTGTTTGCGATTGCTCTCTCTCTCTTTGTCTCTTGTTTATATCTTGCATTCAATTATTGTCTATCTTTATATGCTTGATATATTCATTTGTGCTTAATTGATATACTTGCGTGGGATTGTTTGCTAACACTTGTATTCAACCAAGAGAGCCAACGCGGCACCTCAACCCATTCAAGAGGAATCTAGAGGAGTTTGTCCAGAGCCCTTCACGGGGAATTCGGCAACACTCTTGTGTTATACATAGTGTTAGTGTAAAAGTTTTAATTTGGTCATATTTGCTTTTAGCTTCCGCATTATTTGCATCATTTATCTTTAAGTGACCATTAGATTAGCCTTCACCTATTCCCCCCTCTAGGTGAACCCTTCAGGCTGCCGGTTGGGGGGCATGGCTGACCCCTAGAAACTCTCATGAGTCAGCTACTGTGAGCATGACCATTAATGCTCAATCCGCTCGCTCAATAGATGAGAACTTATTGTGAGTGTTTTCCATCAATATTTGATAAAAGATGCTAGTTCTAAGTGTAGTTCACTATGTCTCTCAGATGGTTATGAATTCACTAAATAAGGTTTCAGGCGTAATCCACCTGTCCTGATTTCATAATATAAGGTTGCCCAACCTTATTCATGTTTTATATTTTCTGATTTGTGTTTTTTGATTTATTTACATTGTGTTGTTTTATTTTGTCTTCCCTGAAAATCAAGCTTTTGGGGGGACTGTTGGATTTTTGAATTAAAATCAAATAAAAAGAGCTTTCACTTTAGTTATTTTGACCAAGTCAAATAAAGAGCAAGTCTCGAGATCCAAGTCAGTTTAGCACATCTCTCAATTGCTTGGATTTTTCTGATGGAGTTGTTACAACAACTAGGGGCTCTAAGGTTATAAATAGAGCCTCCCAGCTTAGTTCTAAAAACACACAATATTCATTCTTCTCTTTCCTTCTGAAAATCTGAATCCTACGTTTCGTGAGAATGACTTCAGTGTTAAAGGAAAATTTTGTTCTTTATCTTTATTTTCTGGGCAATCGTTTCTCGTCTGAGCAGAGTCATGGTCTACTATCCTAAGCCAGGTGCTGGTGATCTTGGGGGAGCTTTTACCGGCAGGGGACGACTGTCAGTTTAATGCCCGAATGATTGGGGCGGGCTTTTGATCTATTAGGGCAGTGACATCGCGACTGCATTCTCCAGGCCAGCATATTATTTTTATGCTTTAATTTATAGTATTGCATGCTAGGTTTTGCTATAACTTTATTTATTTTGTGCAATACTAAATTTTGAATTACATGTTTTAATTAAAAAGGAAACAATATACAATTTTTCCAACAATAGATTTATTATTTCCTTGCCTTTTATTTTGATAGTACTATGCTACAAATTTAATTTATTTGTCTTTGCCTAAAATTTTATTTTTGCATATTTAGAAAACAATGTCGATATTTACCAACAATAGGGTTAGCTAACAAAGAAATAATAAAATAAAATAGAATCAAATTGCAAGAAAAATTAATTAGAAACAAAAGGAAGAGGTAAGCAAGCAATTAGCTCGGGTTCCAGTAAATAAAAATGTGTGCTTTGTTCATCTCCACTCAAAAAATGTGTTCTTAGTAAAACAAATTAAGAACAAGATATTAGCAGATAGGTTTCAGTAAATAAAATGTGTGCTTTGTGAAAGATCACGGAGATTCTTGTATTCTTCCTTCTCCTCCTGCTTCTTGATAGATGCAATCAATCATATAGAGAAGTGAGAGAATCGAAGAAGATATGATGATGATAGCAAATTTTGAGCCCTAATATCGAGATGATGAGAGTGCTGAGAGAGAGAAAGAAAGTAGGGGATTTTAGATTGAAATTAAAGTTTGCTTGAGAGAGAGAAAATTATATCCCTTATAAAGGAAATAAACACTGAAATTGTGAGCCTCTTTCTGGTCCGGGACCTGGGATAGAGACCAGAGAGAAGAGAATAAAAATTTCAGTGTTTGCTCTTAGGTTCGGGTTTGCAGAACCCGGACCTCAAACAGAGAGAAATTTACGTCAGGATTTGGCGAACTCGGACATAAATTTTAGCTAATTTAGGTTCGAGCTCGCCAAACGCAGACCTAAATATACTCCTTTTTGAGTCCAGGTTCGTCTAATCTAAACCCAAAAATAACAGACCTGTGCCCGCCCAACGTCACACTGGCGAAGTGAAAGGCTCCAACGTGTCCTATCAGAGATTGATTTTAGTAATTAAATTTGGAGGTCTTTTCTTGAAATTAAATATAAAAACCTCATCCTTTTTTGAAAAAACCCATTAATTGATCCATTGAGGGGTTGGTATTTTGTTATTTATTTATTTATTTTTGAGTAAAGACCAAAGCCCACGAGGCATGTAGGTGTTGGTACCAAGTACTTGGAGTTGTGCAAAATTAGAGATGCAATGATAAGTTTAGGTGGTGTGTGTACGTATATGTGTGCATAAATGAAAATAAATAATTGTAATAAATGATTGAAGAGTCAATTATTTAAAAAACAATGATTTAAAAGTCTATTAATTGAAAAATAATTCCCAGAGTCCTAAGAAAGTGTGCAAACAAATATGAATATATTTGATGCAGATATAAATATAAGTTTTTTTTACTGAATTATATTAAAATAAATGCGGATATGATAAATTGTACTCGATTCATATTCGAAGCATTTATTTTGAGCCTTTCTAGTTCATTATACATAATTAGTTCATATAAAATAGATGTGTAGCATGTGTGATACGTATTATATGCATGGATTTTGTTCGTAACTTCTTGTATAGACTTATGTTAGATAACTCTTTTATAACGATAGAATAAGTGAAATCGACAGTAACTTGTTTTGATTTTAGTTAAGATGAACAGTGACATAACTATCTTTGTTTCTCTCTTACTAAACTGTACACGTATCTATATTCATAATTTGATAAACTTATGTGGATATAGTAAATGTCATATCTGATCTGTTTGCGTTCTGATTTCTTTTTTTTTTTTTTTTTTTTGTTCGAAACGAGTGTAGCCACCTTGTTTCGTTAAAGAAAAAATAATGAAACTAAGTACAGTTTCGCCGAGAGCAATCATAAAAGCTCCCCCGAATCAAGAGGTTCAGACAATCATGCATGCAAAATCAAAAAAATATAAGCTTACACATCCTACACACCAAAGAACAAAAAGATGAAAAAGTCTTTATTATTTTATGCAGCCCCTAAACATCTTTAAAGTTTCCTCAAACACTCTTTACATAATTGGAATGTTCTTAGTCTTACATCGAAATAAAGAAGAAATTAGGGGTGTATTTTAAAAAACAAATAATACCATTTTTTATAAAAAAATCAGGCCGTAGCCCGATTTCGACCTGAGACTTCCCACAACCAACTGCCACCAGTGGCGGACCCAGTGGTGGGCTGGGCCGGGATATGACCCGGCCCATTTTTTCAAATATTGTCTTAAATTCATTTTTATTTTTGTTCTTTTTCAGATATTGTGTTAGATCCCCTTCTATGTTTGTTTTCTTTTAGCAAATTTATTTCTACTTCCACTTCTGATTTAGTGGAGAATACTGTTTTATTCTTTTGAGAAATGCATATAATTCATAAGTATATGATAAAAAAAATTGCAGCCCACCCCAAAATTTATACTGGTTCCGCCCCTGTGTTTACGAGTGAGCCAGGCTTCGCTGGAAATACAATATTTTAAAATATTGTTGAAGGTAATAAATAAGTAAACAAAAATTTGAACAAAGGTTGCAGCGCGATCTTAAACCTGGAGCATCTCATTTCCCAACCTTACCATTTTACCAATTAGAAGACATGATTCTTACTATTAATAATATTACATTATTCTTACTGTTCTAATATCAGTTAAACCTTATTTTATCATTTGGCCCATTTAGTTCTAAAATTAGTTAATTATATACCCACTTGAGACTCCTATCCTATCCAGCTACTATACAAAAGAGGTAATAAGAACTCGGGTTCGATTCATGTGTGTGGCCGCATACAGATATTATAAGAGGGTCAATTCAGCATTGACACATGAGATTGACCCTCTTATAATGTTATAAGAGATCCAAAGACTTGATAGATTTGTCCTCCTGAAAATCGACATCTTATTCTCGTGTCAACACGAAATTAGCTCTCTTATAATATGTGTGTGAGTCACATACATGAACCGAATCCGTAAGAACTCTGTGTACTCAGTCGTTTTCTTTTGTTTCACCACAGGTAACTAAGACCCTGAGACTATTATTTAACTTAAACACCATTTAAAACCATTAATAAATGACCAAATTGTGAAAATCTGATTGGTATTTTGGGTCATGTACTAAACAGTCTAATACCTTTTACGTAATTTATGGTATTTTGGTTTGGGATGCTACTGTTAAGTACATACGATATCTTTTCAAACCAAAAACTAGCATCCCACTAACCGTCAAATAGTTTTGGAGTCCTAGGTACATGTGGTGAAACAAAAAAAATATATTGAGTACTTTTCGTGGAACTCGGATAAAGTCTAAATAGGCTCGGGTTTGCTCCAACGCGTGAAGGACAGTGATGGTGCTTCGCGCTGTGGGTCCATCACAGCTGATGGACGTCTCGGAGCGGAAGAGAGAAGAGAAAACCTGTTGTGATGGACGGCTCAGAGCGGAAGAGAGAAGAGAAAACCCGTTTTGCGGCGGGGCCCACAAAACACGTTTTCTTTTTATTTCTCTCTGCGGAAGAGAGAAGAGAAAACCCGTTTTGCGGCGGGGCCCACAAAACACGTTTTCTTTTTTATTTCTCTCTCTCTTCCGCTCCGGACCGTCCATCTCACAACAGATAGTCCTTCGCGCTCTGGAGCCAACCCGAACCCAGTCTAGACACCTTTCATGTAATTTAACCTTTAAAAAATAACATTTTCTCTGACTGTTATGTTCAGCCCAACTGTGAAATTCTTCATCCTAAACTGTGAATCAACATCAACTTCGCAAGAAAAATCAACAAGATAGTATCAATTGGGAAAAAGATAAGCAGCCAAGCTTGCTCTTTAACCAGACCTATGTGTGCCTGCAACATTTCATCTTCGTGTCAAAATCTCCATGAATGTTCATCAGTTCAGTTCTCTACAAGTTTAGCTGCATAACTTTTTTAGCAAACTGAAAACTTCCATCAGTTTGATTGTTTCCTTCAAAATTTTACACAATTTGTTGTCTAGTTAAGTTTTATTTTCATGTATTGTTGGCTTTTCCTTATGTAGACCTCCTTGATACAGGGCTTGTGCTTGATGTTGTTGTTGGTTCTCTCTTTATTGGCTTCACATGCCTTGTTATGTGGCCAGTTTGGTTTGCTGCAAGTGCGTGAAAAAGATGCAAGTGAGAAGTGTAAATGAGAAATTATTAATAATAGAAAATTGAGATTTGGTCAAGTAAGTTTTTTAGTGTTTGGTTGTACTATGAAAGTGTAAGTGAAAAAATATAATGCGTTTTTCGGTATTTGATTAGTAATGCGGAAGTGTAAGTGAAAAAGTTGATCACAAAATTAGCTGTTTGGTGATCTAAATAATACCAACATTAATAAAATAAATCTGCTATTAAAAATAAAATATATAATAAAATTTTCAATTAAATATTAATAGTAATAAATTTGATATTTTTAATATTTAAAAATTATACATTTAACATACAAGTAAGATTAACATGTACACAAAATTAACTGTAACACCCTCCAAGTAGGAAAATGATAACGTAAGAGAGGAAATGAAAGGTTTAAAAAGGAAAAGGGAAAAAGAAAATGAGTTTTCCCATTTATGATTTTTCGGTTTAAAACAAACAAGAGAAATGAGAAAATGAGTTTCACCGCTTCTGATTTTCGATTTTCCGGTTGAATCCAAGCATGCCCATTGTTGAAGACATAATATTCGACAAAAAGCATGAAATGGAAAGAAGATACAGTCGGGTCTCGACAAAGTTTAGAACTACATCGTTTCAACACGGGCAAAGCCGATATTCTGGAAGAACAGAAAAAAGATACGGACTCAACTTGATGTGCATGACACAGAAGGAAATTCTTCTCTACTTCGGGGCTGTTTGTTTCGTCGTAAAAGTCCGTAATTCGTAAATGACTTACAACCCAATTACAACTACGGTGTTTGTTTGGATCGTAATTCGTAAAAGACTTACGCAACTCAACTACCACTCACTTACAATCCAATTATCACTCACTTACAGCTCAGTGACATTTAATTTTGTGGTCATGCAAATTTGTATTATTTTTTATGTTAACATTATTTTTTTTAATGTTTAGCATTTTTAGTATTCATTTGCAATATTAAAACTTTTTAAATCACTAAATAGTTAATTTTGTGGTCAACTTTTTCACTTACGACTTACACATTTTCGACAATTAAACAACGTAAAACACAATACACTTTCCCACTTACAACTTTACATTACCAACCAAATACCGTAAAACTTACATGCATGTAACTCACTGTAAAAGACTTTACCAATTACGACTTACGGTCAATTACGACAACCAAGCAGACTTCTTTTCAACAATCTCCGTATCAAAAACAGCAGTTGATTTTACACGAACTGCACGTGCAGCGCTTGTGCTTCCGCCTGGTACTTTCATGCGAGTAGTAAAATCAATCATTTTGATATTATTATTGTTAGATACGACTGCAAGATACTGGACATACTTTAGAGCGGAAAGTGGAGTTAGGATATATACTAAATTTAACGTGGGCACAAAATTAAGTTAGCTTCAGAATTTTGGGTACAGAGTTATTTTTCCCGAAAGAGAAGAAAATGCCAGTATCGGATTTAACCGATCAAATTTCCCAGTAGAGCACCAAACAGTACACAAATATAGTTGAGTAGCTGACAGAGAAAAATATACGCCGTAAAGTACCAGAAAATTTTATCAATAACGCTGCAATGTAGTAACAATAACACAAGTAGGACATATTGTTCGTAAACCCTCACGTCTCTATGTGATTAAATTCAACCCCTAGCCAGACTGATGTTCATTCAGAATCATATGAATGGTGTCCAAATGGCCTCTTAAGACTCTGGATTACAACATGGTCATCTGCAGAGAGAGGACACTGCTCCTTCATTCTTGTGTCTCCTGCGGTCTTCACCTGCAAACAGTGTTACGCATAGGGGTCGGGCACGGCCTCCCCCCCGGGTCGTGCCCGGGTTCGCCTTTGGTGGCCCACGGCTCGCTCGGGCCGGGCCTAACCCATACCCGGGCTTGGCACGTGTCCGATACGTGCCAAGCCTAGGCACGGGGGCCGCCCTCCTCTGCCTCCCGGCCCGCCGCCCCTTGCCGCAGACACCTTCTCCACGAGGAAAATAAAATGTCAAATTTTTTTTAATCCCCGGGTTCGAACCCACGACATCAAGCTTGATGACCAACTAAACCATCCAACAATTGTATAAAATGTATTGAGAAAATTCTATTTATTATTTATAAAATTATTTTTTATTTTTATTTTTAAATATTCAGGCCGAGAAGGCCGCCAGGTCGCGGGTCGGACCCGAGTCCCCCAAAGGGAACCTGGGCCCGGCCGGCCTCCATTTGGCCGCGTGACGGGCGCGGCACGGCCCGCTCGCTTGGCTCGCCATGCCCGGGCCAGACCCGTTTGACACCCCTAGTTACGCATCATGCTAGCATGCCCTTTTCTCTCAGGAAACCTGGGAAAGATTTCAAAGACTATGGGAGCTAACATTGCTCCTCATTGGAGCTGACCTCTCCGGTGAGAATTCTCAGCGAAGAGGACCCAGAAACAGCCGAGAACATCCACAAGAATCACAACATGAGCTCCCTTTGATAAAATTCAAACATTAATCATTAACACATACACAGGCTTTGCAGCCGAGGTTATAGAAAACAATGTGTTCTTTCAAAGCTCCCCACACCATAAACTAAAACACAACAAAATTTCATCACAGGAGCATGCAAGTAGACATACAGGAAATAAACACCACCAGAGTCATACAAGCTAGACAATATCACCACCAACTATCATCAACTCGGTGTTTTTCAAACATTTGAGGGGTCAGTTCTTGGGAGGTGCAACTGCAGGTGAAAGAGAGCATCAAGTTGAAGAACAACGAATAACAAGTAGGGATTCCCACCTCACAGCGCGCACAGTCTAAGATGAAGCGACGACTTCATCTCCTGCACAATTTATATGCCATGAAGACAACTAAACACAAACAGTTCTGTTCCACCATACAAAGAACATCCTATTTGATTGACAGAAAATAAGAACCTATGATACAGAGATTCGAGTTCTTTTTCTTGCAATCTGCAAAACTATGATACAACACAAAAGTATGTCGTACTCCTAACCAACACATAATATTTGATATAAACTCTAAGCAACCTCAACCATAACACCCACCCACCCACACATAAAACACTTGACAAAAGAAACAAGTAAAACAGCTGTAACATGAAAATCGAGCCAATACCATATCCGAGTGCCTCTTTAGGGCTATGAAGACTGGGATACGCTTATTCATGTCCTACGCTTATTCCTGTCCTCATCACAAGTTTCACCTTATCTTCTTCTCATAAGTTTTCTGAAGGCCCACTTCTTTGACATATTTTGTTTCTGTTTTCTCAACGGCATCACTATTCCTGCTTGACTCACCCACCCTCCAACTTTGGATCATTTAGCTGCTGATTCCTGAAAAGTGAAGAGTGATAAATCCGCAGAGAGTCTCCCGTGTCATCTAGATTCGTTTCGCCACACTCTTCATTGTTCTCCTTCAAAACAGCAGTTTTCTCATTAGAAGTCGGAGCCACAAATGGAACAACCTAGAAAGGGATTGTGCAGACACATATAAGAATTTTGATAACAGAAGAGTGCTAATTTGCACCAACAACTCTAAGATTTAAAATTAGAATAGAGTTCCTCATTACTTGATCTGTGATTGGAGAAACAACACTTCTCGCTCTTTTCTTACTGCACCTTCTACTTGATTCTTCTCCAACCTCCACATCCAAAAAGTTCTGATCCGAAACCTCTGTAAGAGAACACAAAAGTTTTAGCTTTTGACTATAAAGAAATTAAATAACCTAAATAACCATAGTTCTCCCTCAAGAAAATGCGAAAAGTAAGAACTTTAAGAAACAGAGCATACAAAATTTGTTAGGACTTTGTAGCGAGCTATGACGTAGAACAAAATATTAAACCATATTGAGAATTCTGACGTGCAGGTAAAAAAAGTAATAACAGTGCAGAAATAAAAATCTAATTTGTCACATATAGTAGAAGTATTAAGGACATGAATTTAAAAAATCCTTCACAGGATTCAATCAAAATCCATATTTCTCTCAGTTCTTAGTCCCTAGAAGTGCTTTTATACCATGACTGCAAGGCTTCCCTAGCTTGTGTAAAGGATTTGAAGCCAAAAATCTCATTTTCTTTTGTGTTTTCTTTCTTTACTTAACTAGAAAGAAAGAACATAAATACGTCCTAAAGGAATCCATTAAAATCAGTTCTTCATTACTCCTTGGTCCTCCGAACAGTGTTTTTCTTTCTGTGGAAGGATGTTCTCCACCCCCCCACCCCCCCCCCCCCCTTTTGTTGGGGTGGGGTGGGGGGGGGGGGGGGGGGTGGGGGGTTATCTCTTACTTTATCTCCCTAATTAACTACAAAGAGAACAAATAAGTGATGATGCTTCCACTTGATGGGTATTCAGCATTGAATACTAGGAATTTACACCATGAAAGTAATCTTTGGTTACATATATAATTATATCTAACATTCTTAGCATCAGTAATTATGGTTAACCTGAATTATAGTTATAAGAGCTAGTTCGCCCAAAATACCAAGGACTAGAAATTCTTAATTATGCATATAACATAAACCTAGAAGATGCAATCCACATACGCATGCAAATATGAACAATTGGAGGGACTTGAAAGTTATATATATTGCATACACTGGACTTAGCCTCAGTAGATATGGATAATAACAAATAATGGTTCATTATGCAAAGTAAAGGACCCGTCCCAATTTATGAAGATTGTACAGGCAAAGGAAAAAAAAACAAAAGATATAGTTTCTAAATGTAAAATTTCTGTTATCAATTCTTCTCAAAAACAAATTTATGGTCTCCATATAGGACTTAATTAAAAACAACACACACACTTGTGTCATTCCCGAAGGATTCGAGGCCGAACCCTTCCAGCTCAATTACAACCCTACGATATCCGAATGCAAGATCCACTCCATTGAAGTTGATCTACATTATTTCAAGTAACTAAAAATAAAAATTATGTATTTTGAATACTTTTTCCCCATCCATCAAGTAGGCGCAAAATGGACGCCGAAATAGTGAGTTGGTTAGTTAACGGTGTAGAATATTTGAAATCTAATAAAAATTAGTATGTGAGAGTTTTTAAGTGTTTAGATCATGATGAAATGATCAAATCAAGAATTTGTACGTCTAAAAACGTAGATCTAAGAAATATGTTATTTTCAGTCATTCATTTTGCGCCTACTTGATGAATAGGTAAAAAGTATTCAAAATACATGATTTTTGATTTTTAATTACTTGAAATAATATAGATCAACTTCAACAGAATGGATCTTGCACTTCGATGTCGTAGAGTTGTATTTGAGTGGGAAGGATTCAACCCCGAATCTTTCCGTAATGACACAAGTCTACACACACACTTGTCTAGTGCCGGAAGGTTCGGGTCCGAATTCTTCCCACTCAAATACCATGCTATGGCATTCAAATACAATATCCACTCCTTTGAAATTGATCTATATTATTTAAAGTAATTAAAAATAAAAAATTAAGTGTATTAATACCTTTTGCCCCTCCATTAAGTATGTGCAATATGGCGGCCGAAAGTAGTGAGTTGGTTAGTTTAACGGTATAGAATATTTGAAACCTAAGAAAAATTGATATGTAGGAGTTTTTAAAAATTTAGATCATGATCAAATGGTCAGATCGAGAATTTGTATGTCTAAAAACATAGATCTATACAATATGCTATTTTTGGCTGTCCATTTTGCGCCTACTTGATGGATGGCTAAAAGTATTCATAACACTTAATTTTGTATTTTTAGTTACTTTAAATAATATAGATCAACTTCAATGAAATGGATCTTGTATTTGAATATCATAGCATGGTATTTGAGTGAGAAGGATTCGGTCTCGAATCCTTACTGAACTACACAAGTCTCTCACTCTTTCTATGTGTGTATGTGTTATATATATATATATATATATATATATATATATATATATATATATATATATATATATAGGGAAAAGTGTTCCTAGTAGGTCTCCTTAGATTGTAATCTAAGGAGACGGCTTAAAACTCTAATATCCAGATTTTTTTTTTCACGATCCGACCGCACATTATCATATTCATATTTTAAGATGTATACATATAAAAAATCATGTGATTTGAAGTTTGTTTACTCTAATTTTTTGGGTTCAAACATTAACGGTTTTCAAACAGTAGAACAAAATGGAACAATTAGATCAATGAGTAAACGAACTACAAATCACTTGATTTTTTATATGTATACATCTTAAAATATAAAGATGATAATGTATGATCGGATCGCGGAAAAAATATTTGGATGTTGTAGTTTTAAGTCGTCTCCTTAGATTACAATCTAAGGAGACCTACTAGGAGCACTTTACCCCCACACACACACATATAGACTAGGATCCTTCGGGAAGGATTCAGGCCCGAATCCTTCCCTCAAATACAAACCCACGATATCCAAATATAAGATCCACTCCGTTAAAGTTAATTTACATTATTTAAAGTAGCTATAAACTAAAATCAAGTGTTTTAAATACTTTTTGCCAATCCATCAAGTGGCGTAAAATGAACGGCCGAAATAGTGAGTTAGTTAGTTTAACGGTATAGAATATTTAAAATCTAATAAAAATTAATATGTGAGGGTTTTTAAGTGTTTAGATCATGATGAAATGGTCGGATCGAGAATTTGTATGTCTAAAGACGTCATATAAGCAATATGCTATTTTGGCTGTCCATTTTGCGCCTACATGATGGGGGGTAAAAAGTATTCAAGATATATGATTTTTGATTTCTAATTACTTGAAATAATATAAATCAATTTCAACAGAATAGATCTTGTATTCACATGTCATAGAGTTGTATTTCAGTGGGAAGGATTCGGCCTCGAATCCTTCCGGAATGACACAAGTCTATCTCCTATTAATATACATACATATAAAAATTTCTTCTTGTGATAAAACATCTTTAGGGACAGTGAACTTCTGTAGTGGTCGGATTTTGACCCTCATCAAGATCGCCAATAATCGGTACAAGGACCCTTCCCGAAGTCACTCAAGGCTCCGACACGAAAACCCTTCGGAGCTTGTTACTCCTACGCTACTTACAGCTGAAAAGCACAATCCCTGCGATTCACGAAATCAGCTACGCTGTCAGATCATTCCCACGTTTTAAATATTGTAATGGCCCCATATCAATGCGGGCTGTTACAGATAGTGGCGGAAATCTCTACATGTCGATCCCAACAATCAAGCGGGGCGATCTGGGCGGTTACAAAGAGATCATAATGTGCGAATCATGCAGTTATATGGATCCAAAATATCCGCACCCACGAAGATAACTCAGGCGGGTATAAATACATATCCTTCTCCATCGAGAAAGAGACTGGCTTCTGATTATTACATCAAACCCTAGAAATTGTAATCACAGTATAACTCTGCATAATTCATTGTAATCATCGATATTATAGTGAACTCTCTCACTCTCTCATGATTTTTTTCTTTCGGGTTTTCATATAAATTCTTTATTGTTTGCGATTGCTTACATCTGATTTATTCACTTTCAATTCGTGGTGTGGAAAAATTCCCTGAGAATTTTCCTCCACAACTTCGATTATGAAAACAAATTAAATTCATAAATAGTCTGGATCAGCAGTCATTCAAATGAATACCATAAAAACATAAAATGTATGTTCAAAACAGAAAAGAGAAAATTAAATGAGGTAAAGATGGTAAAAATAACCTGTAATGCTACCAACAGAAAATTTATGTATTTTCTGAGAACAAAATGTTGATGGTGGCGGCTGTCTTGAAGTAGTTGCTTCTCTTCCATGCCTCCGATTTATTAAGTGAACTGACTGACCAGCCAAGTTATCATCCATCTGATCTGCCGCTATTAAATGTGGCTCTTTGGCAATGGAATGTGACCTGTAATGCTGAATCCAAGGATTTTCAGATAGCTTGTGCAATTTATTTTCATTTTCAGCCTGACTCTTAGCTCTCTCAAATTTAGGTTTCTCCCAGCAGCCCCTACGCAAAATCTTAAACTGCAAATTCAGATGTCTTGAATTAAGAGAGCAGTAGAAAAGGTTTCAGTAAGTGGTAAAAGTTTTGTTTTTCTTTTTAAATAATAGTTTAGTCAGCGTACCTGACCACATGAGTGGTTATTAAAATCAGATTCAGAAGAATTTGCGTGTATTTTGGTTCTTGACAGCCAGCCAAGCAAATCATTTGAACCATATTCACTGTTGTACAACTTCTTGACGAATGATGCTTCTATGGAATTAAGATACAATCTGTGCCTCTCATCTGTCCATTCAGTGGCGGTAGAATCTGTCACCTGAAAATACTCGACAGAGTTAGCTCTATGACAAAGATGTTGATATAAAACTAAATAGAACAAATTAAGATGTATGATGAGCAAACTAATCTTCAAGGAAAACTAGGAAAATTATCACATAAATGTTAATGATGTTTTAAAGCACTTATAGTCATCAACGAGTCTCTTAACCTGCAAAAAATCTTTAAAATATTAGAGATGCTAGAAAAATCAGTATTTTTGGAAGGCTGGTGAAAATTTTCTAACTTGCTTCTTCTGCCGCTGGTGCTAAGAAAGAAACACATCTCGTATATTTGTGTGTCATACTAAAAATCAATAGGAACAATCCAAACAGTGCAAAAATCCATGGCAGTTAAAAGAATAGAGGAGGTACTATTGCTGGAAAATGAAGTGAAACCGTGTATATAATATCACAAGATAATCTAGATAACTTCATACCTCTTCCCATTTCTCTGTGCAGACAGAGTGACTGCATGACATTTTAAGTGTAATAAATTAAAATTGAACCCCAATAACACTCTACATGAGAGCATTAATTTTACTATAATCTTCTGTAAGGAAGGTAAGGTGCGCTGTACACTCACAATCAGACACCAACTTGGTAAATCTTTTATGTAAACAATTATAATCAAAATCTAAAAGATAAAATTACTGTTCAAATTTCCAAGGACAGAGAATTTAAAATTCTTCATGTCCTACCAAAATAAAAAAAAAAAAAAAAACAACTCTTTGTTATACTGAAAGTTATACCACATGCCAGTTCTTTTTTTAATTAATTAACATTCAAAAACTAACCAATAAGTCATGCAGTAAGAACAATCTAAATTCTTGACGAAATAGAAGTATTCAGGTCTTAGGGATCATATTAATCATTAGGTCCGTTAGTCATTTCATCCAAACAATTACTTCTATATCTATCACACTTTTTCATGTAGAAACTTTAAAAATCTCCACTACAGCCTCCTTATGTTTGTCTATGTGATCTTGATATGGAATATGTAGACGTTATAACTAAAGCTGATATAAGCATGTAAGCTTATTTCAGTTACATGGAACACAGCATTTTAGACTACATGACATCATTGACATCTAGGAGTCGGTCTTCCAAAAATACTTGATCCTAATCCATATACCAATCTTGTTCACCTGTCAAAATTAATAACATTTCACTACTTCCAGTTAACAAATGTTTCCACTGATTTACGGAGTTTACATGTGAGAATGTAACACATAACAGCAAAATTTGATACCTTTACTTTGACAAATCAATTAATGGAGGAGAATATATAGTGGCCACGAAAACCATTCAAACCATTCAAACTCCTCTAATAATTATCTTCTGGAGACCATATATTACAAGTAGTGTGGCACAATAAATTTAACAATTGAAAATTAATGCACCAAAAATATAACTTATTAAAGGAAGCACACAGTAATGTTTCCGCTAAGTTGCCAGTTTTCGGAATGAATACTTGCACAAAATGTAATACTAGTGGCAACAAGAACCAAGCAGTTGAATAGCATTACCCTTGTTAGTAAAAGTTAACTTTTAAGCAACAAGATGCCTGACAGAAAGATTGAAGATAGTTGAATGGTAAAGAATACTGTCATGAAAGAATGAATATAGTTGGATAGTAAAAAATACAGTCCCAAAAAAAAAGGAAAACGATGATGGATTAGTGGAAAGAACACCATCATGAAAGAATGAATATAGTTGGATAGTAAAAAAAAAATACAGTCATAAAAAAGGGAAAAAATATATGGATTAAGAGACAACAGCCCCCAAAATTTACCAAGTGAATTGTCTCTAATAATGCTCCTAAAGTGCAAAGTGCGTTGTCTCTTCATAAGGCCTTTTAAGTTCAATCGTCACGTCTTTTAAATTTCAAGGTTCTACACTCTTTGCAGCCAAAACTACTTCAACTTGAATGAAAATCCTTTTTGGACTGGCAGTAATCTAAAGTGAGGCAATTATCAACAGACATTTAAAAATGCCATTCTCTATATTGACAACGAAACTTTGATCAAACAAGCCTAAAATATTCAGTCTGATAAAAGTAATGAAACCTTGAACAGCCAAGCCCAGAAGCGGCGTAATCTGGATAAAGCACTTTATAAAATAGGTATAAAGGCTGGACATGCTATTTAATAAGCTCCATGCATCAAGGTGGTTTGTTGTCCTCCACCTAAGATTTAAGATAATCTCAGTAAACATTTCCGTTAAACTCTTTGATTAGCCCGTTACTTATCAGGAGTCCTTATGTTATTAGGAGTCTTACTTATATTATGAGTTGAATTTGTATTTTCTATACATAAGAGTATTGAGAAATGACTCATCAACTCTCTCAAATATTCTCTCTCAAATTCTCATATGGTATCAAAGCAAAAACTCTACCCTAGCCCTTCTGCTACTTTGTCGTCATCCAAACATCAACCCAACATCTTTTCTTGACTCCGCCACCGCCCGAAGACTTGGCACTCGCCGAGGCTTCTCATGCCTTCGACGACAAGCGTTGAAGCCTTTTGCTGCAGATAGTGACTTCGTCGACCTCACCAAGGCCTCTAACCCTCTCATCGACCTCGCCGAGGCCTCCAAACTTCTCGCCGACCTCACAGAGGCCTCCAACCTTCCCATCGACCACCCCCAAGGCCTCTTGCCTACCCATGTGGCATCGTCGAGGCCCTGCTACACATTTTGACCTCACCAAGGCTCCGGCTACTCCTCCGTTGCCTGCTGATGACCTTTTGGTGCTCCTACAGACTTCATCAAGGCCATCTATCTTCTCTACTGCTATCTACTACCCTTCTTGAACGTCTTTTTGACATTTCAGTGGCTACTACCACTGTCTACTTGCATGATCGTGTTTACCTAACTACTAGTTGCTATGTCTTCTCAAGCTATCGAGAATACCTTCAATTTCATTGTTCTAAAGCACTTCTTGGCTACAACTATGAAACTCAGTGATATTAACTACCTTCTTTGGGTCCAGTCCTTTCACCTTTTCACCAGTTAATAGAAAAAGCTAAAGCATCTTACAGAGGTTCCTTCAACAAAGGATACTACTGCCTATGATGGTGGGTTCGCCAGTGATTGTAGCGTGATGACTTGGCTACTCAACAGTATAGATAAGGTCACACAAGTGTCATGTTTCTAAAAACTACCAAATAAATATGAGATACTTTGAAGGAGATGTATTCCAACGAGCAAAATATTTCTCGTGTTGCTGATTTGTATGAGAAGTTATTCTCGTTGCAAGAGGATGGTCACCCTCTATCACACTACTACTCTGAGTTAAATGGGACTCTCGATGAGTTTGAGTTCTATCAACATCTTGTACTAAATTTGAACATGCTTCTACAGTATCATAAGTAACTAGTAATGGCTAAGTTTCTATCTGGATTGGATACCTCCTTAAGCAATCAAATTCAATAACAAATTCTTGATGGTGATACAATTCTTTCTCTCTACCACCTTGTCTTAAGTTTGTCGTGTTTCTATGAGAGCTTCTTCTTCTTCTTCTGGTGTTGAGAACTTTGCTATGATACTTGGAGGCCGTTGCAGAGGTGGATAACGTGAACACAGAGATAAGGATCTATATTATTGTGTTCACTGCGGTAGAAATAATCATACATCAGACAAGTACTATGACAAGCTCGATAAACCCGAGTGAGCTTAGGTTGCTGATTTTACTCTATATCTACTTTAGATGCTACCTTTTCCATTGTTGTTTCTACTGTGAAGATCTATCAGACAAACTATGAGTACTTTTCAGCAACTGCTCACGCATCCAGTCAGCTAATATTGTCATGAACGAGTCTGCTTCAGGTACGGGTGCATTTATTACTTTCTCTGATAAGCCTTGGATATTAGATTCAAGAGCCTCCACTTATATGATAGGTATCAAAGAAAAATTTCACTCATTTTTCTTCCTAAAAATATTCCTCTTGTTAATATTGTTGATGGTATTTCTTTCATTGTTCGTAAAAAGGCTTGTACACGCTACCTCCTCTTTGTCACTAAATGATGTCTTGTGTGTTTTTAAATTCCCTGTTAGTCTACATTTATAAGCAAACTCACTACACAAAACTGTTGTTGTGCAATTTTTTACTCTTCCTATTGTATATTTTAGAATCTGCAATCTAGGATGAGGATTGGTTTAGATAGTCAATATGGCTGCTTCTATAACTTGAATGATGATACATTCTATTCTGATTTAGCTGCTTTTCTCCTCTTGATACTCCACTATAATGACACCATAAGTAGCGACATCCTTTTTGCAAAAGTTACGTCAAGTACTGCCTGTCGAGTCATGTATTACTACTTTAGAATGCGAGTCTTACCAGTTAGAAAAGCATTATCGTGCTTTCTACCCTAGTCATGTCAATAATAAGAGTAGTTCTCCTTTGATCTTGTCCACTCTGATATTTAGGGACCGTGTTGTGTTCTACGTCTGGTTTTTGGTATTTTTAAATTTTAGTGGATGAATATTCTAAAATGTCTTCAATGTATTTGCTGAAAGACATGACTCAGGTTTTTGATGCTAACAAAAAATTTATTAATGAAATTAAATCGTAGGTTTCTCCTACTGTTTGTGTTTTGCGCATTAATAATGCTCTTGATTATATTCAAATAGAAGTTTCTCGTTTTTGTGGATCTTATGGTATATTACACTAGACTATTTGTCCGCAAACTTCATAGTAAAATAGAAGCCGAAAGAAAACTGACACCTTTTAGATGTGTTGCACCTTTTTGATTCATATGCATGTCCCTAAAATTTTTTGGGCTGAAACTATTCTCTGTGCTTGTCACGTAATAAATAGAATGCCTTCATCAGTACTTCGGGATAGAACTCTCTTTTCTTGCATGTGTGATGGTGATTTTTCGCCACAAGTAATTGGACGATCGATCCTCACCACAAGCGAGAACAAGGATGATTAGGAGATGGGGGTTCGTGCGCCTTAACACAGCACAATCACAAAAGAGAGAAACACATGATTTTATGTGAAAACCCTTAACTGAAAAAAACCACGAGAAGGAGCTTCACTATAATTCTCAGTTTATAGGAATTACAGGAAGATGTTGAGTCATCAAAGGAATATCCTAGAAGTCCCCTTCTTCGTTGGATATACACAACTGGGCTGTTGGTGTGGGCGAGTCTTCGTAACTGCACAATTTGCACATGTTGTCTTGTTGTAACGGCCACGATCATTGGTGCAGGCTTATTGAGATTGCATACAAGAAAATCCTTCACTGTTCATAATCGCTTACGCTGAGTGGCGTTACACGTTATGAACGTGAAGGAATACATGATGGCATAATCGTCGACGAAAATGGAAGATGAACGGTTGCTGGAGCTGCTTGGCTCAGAGCTAAAGTCTCCGGATCGGGGGAATCCTTGGAGCGAAGAGGATCTGAAAAAGGTCAGAAACTACATAGACTTTGAGGAGAGCTCTGATGTTTCTCGGAGGATTGAAAGGTGAGGGATGTGTCACCATCTTGAATGGGTCAGATTTTAACCACTGCACATCCCCCACTCTCTCGATTGCGGAGCTTGCTGATGGGAAGTCGAGAGAGCAGAGTCGGTAGGAGACCTTTTAATGCCTTTATGTTGGTCGGAGAACAAGGATCTGGATAAAAAATGTGAATATTTAGGATTTAATTACAGATTGTACAACTGGCTGCCATTTGTCACATCTGTAAGTTAGATTTCTCTCTCTTCAAATCCAGGAGATATAATGACTGGTGAGGTAGGGCTTCGTGCTTTAGCGACAACGATTGACCTTTTGCTCATTTAGTTCACCAAAAATCTTGGGATGTGAACTGGTTTTTAGGAGATTGAAAATTTAAATTGGAGACGATTCGATTTCTCTCACATCTATAAATAGGGAAAAAACTTTAGATGGATATCACTTCTGCTATCTTCTAAAGAAATCCTTACTTAAAAGTCCTCTGCTCTCCCTTGCTGGGTCATGTCTTCTTCTTTCTTTTTCATCAGGTGGAGGAAGGAAGCGAGATGATGAAGGTGGAGAAACTGGTGGTCGGGCTCTCGCCATGCAGGAGACTGGTTAGTGCGATGCATTAATTATCGTGACGAACCTATTACGATGCATTAGGTGTCGTGACAGGGCGCCACCGTCAAGGGTGGTAGGGAGGGCTCCTGCTACCACTGGATCAGACGATCTGGCTCCGAGTTGCTTATCCTTTTAAGGGGTGAGGTTCGATCTGGGGGGTTAGAGCATCTTTCCTGATGGCATGCACGAGAAAGAAGGAGAAGAAGCTCATCGGCTGGGTATGCTGGTGAGTGACATCTCATGGTGGGGCTCAGATCTTTCCCTCAGAACACCTTGGAGGGGTGTGATATCATCACCTTCTTGCGTGTCTTGGAGGTTCCGTCTTGGTTGAACATTGCTGCCTCGCGTGTCTTGTCGGAGTCCGTCTGAAACCCGGTGTGTTGTCATTGCTTTGGAGAGCTTTTTGGGGATTCTTGTCGTTCTCGTTGAAGTGTGCGGAGGATGGTAGTTCTGATCGGCTTCCTTGGAGGCGTGTTCCGTATAGAGAGATCCTTCTTCTGAAGGATCTCTTATTTTTATGAAAGAACCTCCCAGAGCTTTTTCCAGGGTCTTCTGGGCAATGGTAGAGCAATAAAATGTGCTTTCTGTCGGATGTTCTCCAGAGGACATGCTTTCGGAGTTCAAAGGTGCGTCTAGACATAGCAACAGGATGGAGAAATCGGATCGGGATCATCTATATTTCTTTTCAAAAATATAGACACAGAAGTGTAATGGAGCTTTGTATTACTCTTATTAGATGTAATCAAATATGTACTGAAGGAATGTGTTCGGAATAGATGGATTATTCAAAATAAAACATGCATAAATTTCTTTGAAATAGAAATATTTGTTTAGATCTTGACTGGCTTGTTTTATCATTGGTTTTTTGAAATTGATATAATCACGCCTTTTCGGAGTGGCGATCTTTATCATTGGTGTGGTTGGTCTGTCTTGAGAGTGATTTGGTAAGCTTGTGGCGTTATTTTAGAGTGGGTGTAGTCTCATCAACGGTACCTGCAAACTTTTGGCCTCCGAATGGAGAAAATTCTTGCAACAAAGTTGGGTTCACGATAACTTCCGAGTGGGGGTTTGACCCATTAGCGGAGCAGTGAACAAGAGACTCTGAGAGGGGGGAATCTCTGCGGCAGAGTAAGTACTCCGAGTGGGAATGAAACCTAAACGGAGGAAGCTCGTCGACTGGCGTTTGTGTTTCACGCCCGGTGAAGGGAAACTATCATGGGTACAAATGCTTGTTGGATGAGCGAAGAGCTCGCAGGCTCGCATTTGTGTTTCACGCTCGGTAGAGAAAACTACCAGGGGGTACAAACGCCTGTAGAGAGAGGGGATGACGGATGATGCACATACAAGCATGCAATGAAACAACTCAAATTAAATGTTAGATGCAACATAATAATATAAACTCGACAGAAATTAAACAGATCGGGCTAACAAAACTATGTATATTCAGTTTCTAATCACACGAAACTAGTACGTCAAGAGGATAATCCAAACAAGGAATCTCTTATGTATATACTATATGTCCCGTGCGGTTATGAGCTAAACACACATAATTCGTGTTATCTCGGGATGAGCGACACATACAAGCACACACAAAAGAGGTATTCAGATAATACCTAAGTGATCATATCACTCCAGAATGCTTGGTGTCTACAGTCTCTAATCACACAAAACTACTAGGTCAAGGGAATAATCCAAACAAGAAAACCCTCGTGTATATACTACATATTTCATGCAATTACAAGCTCTCTAGAAATGTTTACCTGCAAAAAAAAGCCTGAAGTGGGGGATGCGATCCAACGATAAATTGGATGCATCTACTCCGAGCAGGAATAGAGCCCACAACAGAGTGACAATCCAGACCTCCGAGTGGGAAAATTCCAACAGTGGAGTTGAGCCTCCGAGTGGGGATCCCAGCAGCGGAGTTGAGTTCACAATTGCTTTCGAGTGGGGGTTTGCCCCATCAGCGAAGCTGTGAACTTGGTATGGAATTGAAGTGGGGGTGCGACCCATCAACAGATTTGATGGTCTACTTCGAGCAGGGGTAGGACCCGCAACAAAGTGACGATCCGATTTAAATCTCATCCGCCTGTAGGCCGGAGTTTGTATTTCACGCCCGGCAGAGAAAATCTATCAGGGGTACAAAAGTCCGTAAGATAAGGGGAGCTCGTAGGTTGGCGCCTGTGTTCCGCGCTTGGTAGAGGGAAACCACCAAGGATACTTTGTTTGAAGATCCACCAGTAGGTTCAGATGAGGGAAGCCCGTAGGTTGACTTTTATGTTTAGTGTTTGGTAGAGGAAACTACAAATGGTACATTCACCTGAGGGGAGCCCGTAGGCCGACGTTTGTGTTACGTGTTTGATAGAGGAAAACTACCAAAGGTACAAACGCCTGAAGGACAAGGGAAGTTCTTAGGCGGTTGCTTGCATTGCCGTCCTCGAGCGGGGGTGGAACTCAAAACAGAGCGTACAAGTATTGGACTCCAAGCGGAGTAGGCTGAAAATGGTTAGGAGCAGAATATAATTTAATGTAATAATGCATTAGCAAAAGTACATGAATCATGAATAAAGGTACTGCCATGATTAGAGAGGTACGAGCGGATCACTCGATTGTCTTGTATTGGGTGATTACATGCTATGGTTGGAGAGGGGGTGGAGTGCTTGACTGTCCGGATCCAAAGACTATTCAGGTGTGAGGACATACTCCTTGAGGAAGTCCTAGCGGATGAGTTCTTCCAGGTACTCTCGGAGGCTCCGACAATGAATGGTCTTGTGCCTTTTATCGTCGTGGTAATAGTATTCTTCTGCTCTGGGATGCGAGGGGTCGTACTGGATGGGTCTTGGACACCTAACCGAGGGTTGATCCTTGATAGAGTTGAAGACTTCGTTGATGGGGAGCCTGAGCAGAGTGAATTGCTCTATTGGCTAGTAGACTTAGAGCGGGCTCGGTGAGAGGATTGAGAGCATTTGTCTCTTATAAGCAGGTTGCCTCCGGTTTCGATCTAGGGCATGGGCGGAGTTTTCATGCGGAGACTTCGACTTTCCTCCGTGGTTGCTGGGCTTCACGGAGTGGTTAGAGGAAGTCTTCAACACCTTCTCTAGCTGGATGTAAAGTTAAGCTCGGGATAAAAGCGCTTATCCGGGTGACATTATGCTTCAGAAGATGTTTGTACAAGGAGTGCGAGACTTGCAACCCACTAATGAACACGAGTGCGGAGACGTCTTATCGCAGTTGGGAATCTTGGCCAATTGGCTTCGAAAGTAACCAATGTAAGCTTTAAGGTTGTCGTCTGTCTCATCTTGACGGTGAGAAAGGTGATAGTTGTTCCTCTTAATCTCCTAGCGAGACGCGTACTGGGTGAGGAACGCTATGGAGACCTCCAAGTTATGGAAAGAATGCAGAGACAGGGAATAGAACCAATCTGAGGCCATACCTTTCAGATTGGAAGGGAAGGTGAGGCATGGGAAGGTAAGACACATGATCAGATCATTGCTAGAGTAGATCACCATCTTGTCCCGGAAATGCCTGATGTGTTGGACTGGGTCGCTCACTCCGGATTAGTAGGCGAAGGTCAGAGTCGAGAACTTCTTCGAGAACTCGCACTCCAGAATCTCCTTGGAGAGAGGGAGTCAGAGACTTTTAACAGTTGAAAGCATTGATCGACTGTCGAATTGCAACTTGGCCTCCTTGATCCATTTTTGGACCAACTCGTCAAAGGTCCGGATGTCGGGGGGTTCTCTGATTCCACACTCGCTCTATGATTGCACGGTGTCAGGGTGTTTTGGACGGCAGCAATTTAAGCCTGGAGTTGGTTATTGAGTTGCCTCAACGCCTCTTATTCGCGGATGGCATTCTCTCGGTCGAGAGCAACCTGCTCTCAATCACGATCTGATAGGGCTTGCTCTTTCATCTACTCTTTGAGATCAATGAGCATCTGAATGAGCTGGTTTTCATGCAGCTGTGGTGGTTGGAAACTGACAGCTGCCCTCTAAGGCGAGGAGCTAGTGTCCTCGGTAGTACGCAACTGATCGATGGCTGATGAGGGGATTGTTCCCCCAATGGTGATGATGGCCTTGCATTTAAATGTTGTACCGTTGAGGGTAACATTTTGCTTTCTTGGGGCCATCGACACTGTAGAAGAGGCTTTTGAGGAAGGTTTTTTGAGGAAGCTTTTGTGATTTTTGGGAGGGAGATCTTGAGTATAGGAAATCACATCTCAGTGAAAGCATCAGTTTGTGGTGATGATTTTTTGTCACAAGTGATTGGATGATCGATCCTCACCACAAGCGAGAATGAATGATTAAGAGATGGGAGTTAGTGCACGTTAACAAAACACAATCACAGAAAAGAGAGAACAATATTTTTCGTGAAAACCCTTAACTTGAAAAAATCACAGGGAGGAGAAAGAGCTTCACTATAATTCTTAGTTTACAAAAATTACAGGAAGGTGTTGGGTATCTCAGAGTTGGGGATGATTGAAGGTCCAGAAGTCTTAAGAGTCGTCGAAGGAATCTCCTAGAAATCCCCTTCTTCATTGGAAGATGACGTTTACTTGTACACAACTGGGCTGTTGGTGTGGCGAGATCTTCGTAACTGTACGATTTGCACATGTCTTGTTGTAACGATCGCGTTCTATGGTGCGGGCTTGTTGAGATGGCATACAGGAAAATCCTTCACTATTCATAACTGCTCGCGCTTAGTGGCGTTACACATTATGAACGTGGATAAATATATGATGACATAACTACCGACGGAGATCGAGGGTGAACAGTTGCTGGAGCTATTTGGCTCGGAGCTAAAGTCTTCGGAGCGGAGGAATCCTCAGAGCAGAGAGGATCTGGAAGAGGACGGGAACTGCATGGATTTCAGAGGAGAGCTCTGGCGTTCTTCGGAGGATTGAAAGGTGAGGGATACGTATCGCCATCTTAGATGGAGTCAGATTTGACCACTACAACATGTATCCTGATAAACCTACTTTTTCTGTTGTTCCCCGTGTGTTTGGTTCTACTTGTTTTTTTCAGAATTTTCAACCTTATTTGGATAAGTTTTAATTTAAAGCTATAAAATATGTTTCTATTGGCTATTTACAACTCACAAAGGCTATATATGCTTTGATCTTGTACACCGTTAAGTTTTATACTTACGCTGGTATGACCTTCTTTGAGTCAGTTTCATATTTTGCTCCTCGTATACCTCAACCTATGCCTAGTTCTGGGGACAAGGAGAAAGAGATTGTACCTAAACCATTGCAGGTGTATACCAGACATTCCAAGAATGTGGTCTCTACTTCACTCTACTTCACTTTATGCTGATCCAGTATCTGTAGCTTCTTCTTTAATCCTCTTCATTCTGTATCTCTACCTATTGTAACACCCTGAAAGCTTTTATTATTATTAAAACCAATCTACATCTTTTTATGCATGTATTGATATGTCCAAGTTATTGACTATTGGAAAAGTTATCTATGTTTCAAATATTGAAAACATAGCAATTAGAAAGGATTTAAATGTTCAAATATTCAAATTTGTCAAAACTATACATCAATTGAATCTTGCCAGATTAGTCAACTTCTAAATGTATAAGTTGATTAGATTATTGGTGAGATGTGTGTGCATGTCTCTGTTTTGTCCATTAGTCGACTAGTCTGATGAATGAGTCGACTAGTCTGTGTTTACAGAATCATGTATCAGAGTTTCTAATACTATTAGTCGACTACCCTGATCTATTAACTAGTTCGTATATATACAAAACAAAGTTCTGTCTTGGCCATGTCTATTCGTCGACTGGTCGAATGAAAATTCGACTAGTCTGATAACCCTATTTCTAACCCACTTTCTGTTTTAATTCATTAGTCGACTTATCTGGGGTATAAGTCGACTAATCGACTTCTATATCATTTGATTGGTTTCTTGTTTGACCATTAGTCGACTACCCGGTTTATAGGTCGACTTATCTGCTTTAAACAAGTTTTTCTTTTTAAAAACAAAACACTATTTGAGAGGAGACTAAGTTCAAATTTTTTGCTTCAAGAAAAAATATTTGTGCTTGATAGGTTGGGTTTATTTTTGGGTCGTGGGTTTTGACCCAATAAGAGAACTATTAAGACCCATTAACCCATTTATATAAATGTAAAATTAGGATTAAATTTCATTTTGGATTGAGAATTTGAGAGAGAGAAAGCTTGGGATTTTCTTTTGGTGCAATTATCAAAAAGGAATCATCTCTCCATCAAGCTTCCACACACCTAATCACCTCCCCCTTTACTTGTTAAGACAAGTCACCTCTCTTAATTGCTTTTCCTCATGTTCATGATACTTAGGAATTTCACCATGTTTAGAAATGAAATTTTTAGTTTGCTAACATGCTTAGAATGATGTATGTTTATTTTATGTTCATACCTTGATCATGATCTTACCCTCACATAAGTTTGAAGTAGTTTGCATAGATAAAAAATGTGTTTTTTATGAGATCTTGAAAAAAGAGAATTAAAAAAATATATGATTTTAACTTTATTAATATGCTTAGATTTAATGGAGTTTAATATATGTTTAGTAATGGATTGGTAATTTGTACCAACATAAATTTAAATTTATTCGCATGCAAAAAATATGTTTTTTATGAGATCTAGGAATATGATGAATTAAAAATATGATTTTTTTATTAGTTAAAATGCTTAAATTCAAGTAAATAATTTAGTATAGCATCTTTCTTATGAATTTAATCCCTATGGGGTGTGTGCACTGCAAATTGCATGAACTTCATGTGTGTGACATATTGGGAACATTTGCGTATATGCGAATAATGAATCGGTGAAGTCATTGACGGAGGTTTAAGTATGGTATCCATTCGTTGAGGAACGGGAGCACGAATGGCGTACGAGTGGAATTAGTATGGTTTGAATTTGTTGAGGAAGGGGAGCACAAATGTCATACTTGTATCCATTGTGTGATATCCATTCGTTGAGAAAGGGGAGGACGAATGGCGTGCGTGTGTTTAATGTTTTATATCCGTGCGTTGAGGAAGGGGAACACGAATGTTATATGTGCATTTAAATGAGAACAATAATTATATGAAATGGTTGGAATAGTGGATTATTCCCATAGAGCTATAGTTGTATTCGGGGTTCATCGTATTAAAAAGATTTTCTTATCATTTGTGATTAGTTGGGTAACACATCATATATGGATACATTGTACTGATTATCCACCGCAGTTATTATCCATTCATGTTTATTATCATATCATTTACTTATTACTTGTTTTCCCTCATACTTGATTGCCATCTTTTATTATCTCTTCGACCTAGTATTGAGTCAATCTCAGGATCATGGTTGGAGGGCAATCTTTTGAGTTGACTTGCTCGCATTTGCCGCCAGTTGATTCATGTCTTTTCAGGTTGTTCACAGAGCGTCCGGAACGGCCTGAGTGACAAAAATTCAGCGTAGTCGTTATTACTTTTGATAGTGGTGGTAAAAAACTGAGCCTCAGCAACATGCTGACACGTGTCCAAGCAGCCAAGTCCCCTTTTTGAAGTTTTCACAACAATCAACTGTCTCCATCACCTCAAACCCTCCCGAGAGCATCCGCAGTTCTCAGAATCACTCCATCCCGAACTCAAGTCAACCTCCAAAACTCCGCCACCCAGAGCTGTCCCGGAGCGAACCCCCATTTCGGAGGCATCACTCTCCGGAGTCATCAGAGTCCAACATCTCCAATTTCACCCGAAGCCCTTAGTAACAAACGCCGAGATCTCAGTCGAAAATCACGCCGCTTCTTTCCCACGTTAAAGATGTATAACGCCCATACGCTCAAGGTGGATAGTAACCAATTTTTCTACATGTAATCTCAACCATCACGCCAACAATCACGACCGTTACAACAAATTCACATATGAAGACCGTATAGCTACGCAAATTTCACAAACACCCCATTCGCCTCAGGGCCTACATTTCAATACAAATAGACCTTCTCCAGGAGGAGGGAGGACCCCCAGCCTTCAACTATGACCTTAGACTTTCTATCTAAACCCACTGAAAGAAACATCAATACACACATGTAATTCTTGTAAAACGGCGAATTATAGTAAATGTTCCTCCTCCTCATGATTTTTCACAATTTGGGCTTACACATAAAAATATTATCTTCATCTGCTTTCTGTATTGTGTTTATTATTTTGCACTTATACTTTAAACACACTCTCGTTTATGGTGTGGATCGACCGTCTGATCATTCGTAGCGAAAAATCACCATCACAAAATGGTGCTTTCATGACATATGAGTCTTTACACTCAAGATCCCTAAAAACCCAAAAAACCTTCCTTAAAAAAACCTCTTCCAGATCGACGATGGCCCCAAGAAAGCGAGCCATCAACGGCGGCGCAACATCCAATGGTAAGGACATTGGAATCGCTGGGGGGCATGGCGCCCCCACCATCCAATAATCAGCCGCATACCACCGAGAACATCGGCTCCTCGCCTCAGGGAGCATCCGCTAGCGTCCAACAACCGTAACGGCATGAAGACCAGCTCCTTCAGATGCTCACTAACATGAAAGAGCAGATAAATAAATAAGCCCAATTAGACCGCGATCGGGAGCATACATTTCTCGACCGCGAGAATGTTGTCCGTGAACAGAAGGCATTGCTCCAAGCTCAAATCAGTGCCCTCCAAAACAACCAGTCATTAACGCAGTTAGAAAGTGAACTTGAAGCCGGTGGATCTCCTGACCTCCGAGTCATCGACAAACTAATTTATAGACGAATCGTGAAAGTCAGGTTGCAAGGCCACCCAACGCCTTCAGTTGCCAAAGTTTCCGACTCCTCCCTCTCCGAAGACATCATGGAGTGTGAGTTCTCGAGTAAGTTTTCAACTCCAACATTTAACTACTACTCCAGAGTAAGCGACCCCGTCCAGCACATCAGGTATTTTTAGGACAAGATGGTGATTTATTCCCGCAACGACCCACTCTTGTGCATCACCTTTTCCTCCAGTCTGAAAGATGTGGCGTCAAATTGGTTCTACTCTCTGCCGCCTTGCTCTCTCCACAATTTCGATGAGGTAACTAAGCCGTTACTCACTCAGTATGCCTCCCTCCAGAAGGTCAAGAAGAACAACCATCATCCCCTCTCCATCAAGATGAAGCAGAGCGAAAGACTCAAATCATACATCAGCTTCTTCTAAAGCCAACTTGCCAAAGTCCCAAACTACGGTGAAGACGTCTCTGCACTCGCATTCATCAGCGGGTTGCATGTTTCTCACCCCCTATACAAGCACCTCCTCAAGCACAATGTCACTCGGATGAGTGAGATCTTGTCACGAGCTCAGCCCTACATCCAATTGAAGGAAGCAATGAAGACTTTCAACAATACCGTGAATCATGGTGATGTCGAAGAAAAGTCAAAGTTTTCGCACGAAGCCTCCGCTCACTCCCAAGATCGGAACCGAGGGCAACATGCCTTCAAGAAACATGTGCTTCCTATCCTCCGCCAAATCCGCTCCGAGGTTACAATCCTATGAGACAACATTTCACTTTGTTAAAGCTCCCCATCAATGAGGTCTTCAACAACTTCAAGAACCAGTCGTGGATTAGACGCCCGAGGCCAATCCGGTATGACCTCTTACTTCTCAAACCGAAAGAATATTGCTCCAATCATGACTGCAAGGGACACAAGACCATCCATTGATGGGCCCTCTTTAAGTACCTGGAAGAGCTCATCCAATAAGGTCTCCTCAAAGAGTACATCCTCACTCCCGAAGCAGCCTCCAGATCTAGACAACTCAATGCACCATCGCCTATCCAGCCACAACGCCTGATCACCCAATACAAAGCGATTGACTGATCCACAGTTTCAAGAGACAGAGCATGACTCCTATCTCTAAATTCCATGTATTCTATTCCAATATTGGATAAAATAATATTTTTTTTGCTCCAAACCATTGCAGCCCTTCCATGCTAAACATTCCGCTGATGGGATTTCTCCCACTAGGAACTACTCCGCTGGTGGGATTTCTCCCACTTGAAATCGTCCTTTTACTGCTGAGATTTCTCTTACTCGGAAGATTGCGTCTAGGCGTTCCGCTAACGAGATTTGCCCCACTTGGAACTACTCCACTACTGGAATTTTCCCCGCTCGGTCAGTCCTTTCGCTTCTGAAATTTCTCCCACTCGGAAGCGATTGTGAACTACTCCGTTGCTAGGATTTCCCTTACTTGAAGCCAGTCCTTTCACTGCTGGGATTTTCCACTCGAAAGCGACTATAAACAACTCTGCTGCTGGGATTTCCCCCACTCGGAGACGGTCTTTCCGCTGCTGGGATTTCTCCCATTCGGAGGACTATGTCTAGGCGTTCCGCTTATGGGATTTCTCCCACTCGAAACTACTCCGCTACTGGGGTTTTCCCTTTGGAGTGAGTCCTTTTGCTGCTGGGATTTTCCCCACTTAAAAGCAACTGTGAACTACTCCGCTGTTGGGATTTTCCTCACTTAGAGGTCAAGATCGTTACTCCGCTGCTGGGTTTCCTCCACTCAGAGTAGATGCATTCAGTTTGTCGATGGGTAATACCCTCACTTCAGACCCTTACCAAGGTCACGACTCCGCTGATGGGATTTTTCCACTCGGAAGTGTCTGTGAACCTGACTATGTTGCTAGGTTTTCCCCCACTCGGAGGCCCAACTCCATTGCTGGGGATTCCCCCATCAAAGGTTCGGATCGTCACTCTGCTGTTGGGATTTCCCTAATTGGAATAGACGCATCCAATCTATCGATGGGTGACACCCCCACTTCACGCTTTTATCCAATTTGTAAGTAATCAGAGAGCCTATGATTGCACGAGACACATGGTATATATATATATAGGATTTTCTTGTTTGGATTATGTCCTCGACGTACTAGTTTCATGTAATTATAGGCTGAAGGAATTAAGAGTACTGAGAAGGTACAGTCACTCAGGTATTATCCAAATCTCACCTTTGTGAATGTGCATGTTACACATCCCGGGACGATATGGTTGTGTATGTCTATCCTATGATTGTGCGAGAAACATGCTATATACATGAAGATTTTTTGTTTGGATTATCCCCTCGAAGTACTAGTTTCGTGTGATTAAAAGCTGGACATACATAGTCTTATCATCCCAAACTATTCTTTTAATATTGCATCTAACATTTCATTCGAGTTGCATCATTGCATGCCTATATGTGCATCATCTCTCCGCTGTGGGATTTCCCTCACTCAGAGCCCTACCAATTTCAGTACTCCGTTGCTGGGATTTCCCTCACTTGGAAGCCTAACTCTGCATAGGAATTTTTCCCTCTCAGAGTCCCAAGGTTACGGCTCCAATGATGGGATTTCCCCCACACAGAAGCGACTGTAAACCCGACTCTGTTGCTGGGATTTTCCTCACTCGGAGGCCCAACTCCGCAGCTGAGGTTTACCCACTCGGAGGATTTGCACCAGTGATGTGACTACCCCACTCGGGAACACAAATCTATCAAACCATCCACATGTCAAGTTAAATATCCCAGAGTTAAGAACAAGCACTACGAGGAGACACAGTCAATTCCAATCAACACAGATGGTAAAATAAACCAGGCAAGATTTATGCAATTATTTCCATTCCAAATACAAACATTTATTCTAAATCTTTCCATTCCAATTACATTACTTTAAATTTACATGATTACGTATAAAAGATGAGTAATACAAGATTGTATCACACTACAGTGTGTACATTTTTGAAAAGAAATACAAACATCCATCCAGCCCTACCAAACAGGTCCCTAATGCTGAACCAAATAAAGATTTGCCTATCGGAGAACACTTCACGGAGGCACAACCTTATTGTTCACGCCGCCATCCAAAGTCTCGGAGGAAGCTCCGAGAGATTCCTTCACAAAAATAAGAGATCCTTCGGATGAAGAACCTTCTCTCCACTCGGAACACACCTCCTAGGAAGCCAAAAGGACTCCGACAAGACATACAAGCCGGTGATGGTATCACACCACCGACCCTTTATTTTGAGAAAAAGATCATAGCTCAAGAAGAAGTGTTTCATCGGCGATATCCCGAGGAATACCCCCAAACTCTCCCCTACTGTTGCTCGTCTTGAGGAGAGCGCGAAGCAACAGCCCCTCGACCGGAGTGAAGACTGCCAGACATGAAAGACGACAATCGAATTAGATCCACCTCCGTGACTATCCGAAACAAAGCCCACCCCTTCCTCATACATGCTACCAAGAAAGAAGAATACCGAGCCCGGATAAGAGCTGGATTGATCCGATTGGAGATCAGACGAACAAACTAGGTCAAATTGAAAGCCCAGTCCATCCTTCCTAGTAGCAGAGCCTAATCGCGAAAACTGATATTTCGCGACAAGCTCATCACGAAGAGTGATGTTTTACGCCAACCAAACTCCTACTCAGCAAGTGCCAGAGAACCATTCCCGTCATCTCCATCTCTTTCCTCCACTGAACAAAGAAAAAGAACAACATGGCAACCCACCATAGCAAAGAGCTTGGAAGCAAGATTTTTTCAGAGAAAAAGATAAGCAATTCCAACCCTAGGGCTCAACCCTATTTAAAAATGGAGTCGAAACGTCCTCAATTCAAATCTTCAATCTCCGAAAAAGCCGGTCCACATCCTGAGATCGTCCGTCAACCACTGCAGGATATCGACCGCCTCTGCCACACAATCTCAGTCTATATGGCGCCAGGATTTAAAAAGACGCTAATATATATTTCATGCCAATCTAATCAATAGACACGCCATCTGTTATCCAATCACGCAATCTCCAGGTGAACCCAAAGATTCACATTAATGAGACCGAATCCTCCTCTTCTCCAACATCGAGAAGAATCCAAGGCATTCAAAGATCTCAGCCAACTCTGCTCTTCTGACTTCCCTCCGACAGGCTTCGACAAGCGAAAGAGTGAGAGCATCTGTAATGGTATAAAACTGACCCTTAACAAGATGTTGACACGTGTGCAAACAAACAAGTCCCCTTTTTGAAGTTTTCATAACAATCAACTGTTTCTGTCACATCGGACCCTCTTGAAAGTATCCACAATTTTCAAAATCACTCCAGCTCGAACTCAAGTCAACCTTCAAAGCTTTACCACTTAGAGTTGTCCCGGAGCGAACCCCCGTTCTGGAGGCACCACTCTCCGGAGTCACAAGCAGTCCAACATCCTCAACTTCACCCGAAAGCTCTAAGTAACAACCGCCGAGATCTTCGCTTACAATCACGCCACCTCTTCTCTCCCAAGTTGAAGACGTGTAACGCCCATGAACTCAAGATGAACAGTTACGAAATTTTCTGCATGTAATCTCAATCATCACGTTAGTAATCACGACTATTACAACAAATTCACACATGAAGATCGTGAAGTTACGCAAATCTCACGATCGCCCCATCCGCCTCAAGGCCTACAATTCAGTACAAATAGACCTTCTCCAGGAGGAGGGATGACCCCCCAACGTTCGACTAGGACTTGGACTTTCTATCAGATCCCAACTTAAAGAACACCAATACATACCTGTAATTCCTGTAAACCAGGAAATTATAATGAATTTTTCTTCTCCCCATGGTTTTTTCCAATTTGAATTTTCACGTAAAAATATCGTGTCTTTATTTGCTTTTTGTGTTGTGTTTATTATATTTTACACTTATACTTTAAATACACACTCTCTTTATGGTGTGGATCGACCGTCTGATCATTCGCAGCGAAAAATCACCACCACAGAGAGGTAGATAGAGTGCTTCATAGGAGTGTCATTCTTTTGTATATGTTCTCATTTTGGTATTGTATCAGTAGTTTTTATTTTTCCCTTTTATGGTTGAGGGCCCGTGTAGTAGTTATGTACGTATATCAAACTCAGACCTTGTATCCCTATGTTGGGACTCTATTGTATATGAGACTTGGATTATTATCCCTAGAGGGATCTCTATTCTGTATACTTTGCATTCTAGTTATGTTTTCATGTCAGATACGTGTTTATATTTCTCGTTTATATATATTTATCTATTAGATACCCCTTTTTATGAACGGCCTAAGTTATATATCTAAAATTTCAGCAATATTCATGTGTGATTATTCTTTGATTTTATGCATCTTGTTTGGATGTCATTATCTGCCTGGGTTATGTATCATATTATAACGATTCTAAGTTCATACCCAAACTGTAGTGATGTGAGAAAATTAGGGGTGTTACACCCACTCATCCTCCACTTCTTACTGTTGAAATAGATACTTTTGCTCTTTCAGACTTGGATCTTTCCACTGCACATCAGAAGGGTCAACAATCTTGCAATCAGTACCCTATTTCTAATTTTATTTCCTATATCGTCTTACACCACTATCTCGTCAATTTGCCTTGTCTGTGTCCTCTGTTTCTTACCTAAGTCTTATTAGGAAGCATTGATGTACTCCAAATGAAAGTAAGCCATGGATGATGAGATATATACTCTAATCTCACATCAAATTTGGGATCTAATGCCTACTTCACCTAGACTGCTTGTAGTCAGTTGCCGTTGGGTATTTATTGTCAAGTATTATGTAGACGACACAATGAATAGATACAAGTCTTGCTTAGTTGCTCGAAGTTTTACCGAGACTCATGGAGTGGATTATCTAAAGACCTTGTCTTGTGTGGCTCATCTTAACTCCATTAACATTCTATATTTCTATTTTCTCTGTCTGTCAATCACCAGTGACCGATATTTCAACTGGATGTGAAGAATGCCTTCTTATATAGTAACCTTGAGGAGGAGGCCTATTTGGAGCAACCTCCTAGATATGTTGCTTAGGGAGAGAATATGATGTCCAAGCTCAAGATGGATATATATGATCTTAAGCAAAGTCCGCAAGCCTGGTTTAATAAGTTCAGTATCATCTCGAAGTGAGTTTTCAAAAGTGCTATCTAATCATTTTGTCTTCATTCACAAGAGTTCTTCTTGAAGTGTGATTCTTGCTGTTATGTTGATGACATTTTACTAACTGGGAGTGATATTGATGGTACTGAGAAAGCTAAAGGGTATATTAGGACTCAATTTTTGACCAAAAACATGGGCATGCTAAGATCTTTCTTAAGATTGAAATTGCTCACAATAAACATGGAGTAATTTTTTCAATGAAAGTATGCTTTAGATTTACTACAAAAAGCTAGACTACTTGGCTGTAAGCCAGCCAAACTCCGTGTATACTGATGATTTGTGAGATGAGATTAAACCCCTATTTAAGGATGTTTCTCAGTATAAAAGACTCATAGGTAAACTTATCTATCTCGACTATGCTATTGAATTGGTGAGTCAGTTTATACACAAGCCTAGAGGGATTCATTGGAAGGCCCCCTTGAAAATCCTGACACACATCAAAGGATCTCCAGGTAAAAGTATGTCGTATAAGAAGCATGAAAGTACATTGAAGGTTTTTCAGATTCTAATTATGCAAGAGATGAAATAAATAGAGAGTCCATATTTGACTATTGCACTTGTATTAGAGGCAATCTGCTTACTTGAAGGTGTAAGAAGCAAAGTGTTATATCTCATTCTAATGCTGAAGTAAAGTATAGAGCAATGGCTCATACAACATGTGAGACAATGTGGTTGAAATCCCTATGATAACTCAGGTTTAGTGTGGATGGTCCAATGTTTATGAACTGTGATAACCAGGTTGCTATTAGCCATTAATCAAGTCTTTTATGAGAGAACCAAACACATAAATGTGGACTGCCATTTTGTTCGTGATGCGATCTCTTAGAAGTTGATTTTTACCTTATTCACTCCTTAAGAGTTCGCAGATATGTTTACTAAACCAATTCCTCTTAAAGTTTTTCCGTACTTATGTAAAATGGGCATGATAGATATCTATGCTCCAGCACGAGAGTGTTAACCTCTTTGATTAGTCTGTTATCTTATTAGGAGTCTTTATATCATTAGGAGTCCTACTTGTATTATGAGTTAGTATTTGTGTTTGCCTATAAATAAGAGTATTAAGAAAGGACTCATAACTCTCTGAAAACTATTTTCAAATTCTGATATAATCACTAGTGACTATTCTTATCCACTTAAGACTAAAAAGATCTTTGAAAAGTTTGTTGCAGTAATGGTGCAGTGATCAACCTTGATCAAGTTTTGGATGAGTTTAACTAGTACCGACCGTGTTTACTTTTTCCTTGTAAAGAAGTTACCATAAAAGGTGTTGGTCCCACCAAGTTGGTTGTTCTCCTACCATTTTCCTTTTATTTCTGGTTAGAGTTTGTTAAGGCATAGAACTTACCTGATCCACAATTGAGAAGTAATGATCAACAACCATGACCGATAAAGCAACCTTAATCTTCAAGAAATTAAAGACAGTAGAGAAGGTGCCGAACTATAGTCTGTGAACCGCAAGCCTACCATCATTGTATCAAATACATTAATCAGTCACAAACAGCACTATAGTGCAGGAATGCCAATTAATCACAGGTAAACTATCAAATAATGCTACAGGTTATGCTTTGTGGATGCAAACAAAGTGTTGTAATCCAACACATGGAGCTGGTATCCGACACAACAATTTGCTTAAATCTTGATGGGGTCACAGGTATTCAGATATATGTTTTCCCTTTATGCATCGGTAGATATACATATACACAACGGTTTACAAGTAGAGGTATAAGTGTCAAAATCAAACTTAAACTATATGAAATATGGAAAGAAGGTTTAATGCTCAGAGGGCATAACAAAGTTAGTTATGCCCACCTATAAAAGTACATAATATGCAAGGAATTTAGACGATTCACTCGATTTATCTTGATCTATATGTTCAAAAACATTTATAAACAAAAATTCATACGCTCTGAAGACCAATTGTTCACAAACCAAGTGGTTGTAAAATGAACAACTTCTAATTGTTAGAAAACCATTTATTGTGATGCCGCTTAAAACATAAGTAAACATCCTTCAAATGAATGATTTTTTGTGTTTTGAACTTTCAAGATATATAGATTAAGATTAACGGAATGGATCGTGTAAGTGAGCATAACTCACTTAGTTGTATATATATGAATAATAGACAATGGTTTATGCGTATAGATACAAGTGTCATAATCAAGTTTGAACTAATATGAACTTATACATGTTTTTCTTTTTTTGGAAATCCGTCCAGGTATCCGGGGCCCACAATGCGGACGACGAGTGTAGCCCCCGACTAATCTATGTTTGTGAACTTAGTAACTAAAATAATGAACAACACATTTAACATGTACAATTTGCCAAGGTGGCATGGGTACTTTCCTTGTGCACATTCTATAGGCAAACAAAAGGTGGGCGGTCATAAAGGAGTTCAATGAACTGCTAGCCAGATGGCAATGTGTATCCCATGGTTTAAAATCTCGGCAACGGTGCCAGCCAATGACTTCTAATATCAATATCATTGATATCTGAGTGTCAATATTAGTTGCCAATATCGACAATATCGCCTTAGATATTTATGGGGTTAATATTGTATCAGGTGCCTCGAAGTCCGATTCGATATTGCTGATATACATCCAAATCTACCGCTATTTTAAACCATGGTGTATCATGTTTGATTAAGGTGGAATGTCTATTCTAAAACTGAGAAGTGCCCTTTTGATATCAATTTGAAGATATTCGAAATGTTAATAAGATGGTAAAGATTGAACTCAAAAGCATCCCTGCTTCGTGGTGCAAATTTGGTGATCAGATTTAATTTCCTAAAAACACTTCATAGAAGTAGAGAGCAAACATGGATTCGAGGGTGGCGAGAAATAATTATTTTCATAAATGAGTTCAAATACAAAAGCGGCAGTGCACAATTTTAGAAGAAAAATAGTGATAACTAACCAACTGAATTCTAATTTTCCTTACAAATCACTATTTATTAAGTTATACTGCTGAGAAGGCCTCATGGGCAAAAGAAAATCAAGGGAATTTGAGAAATCCATAAAGATATTAAAGGAAAGAAAGAATGGAAAGAGATAGTCCCCTGCATCTCTTTCTTAGTAGTTGTCCACTTCGTGGATCTTTTCGGAGGGGGGGGGGGGGGGGGGGGGGATCAACACAACGAATTTAGAGTCCGTCACGGATGCTTCATCATAGATACGGACAACCATGACATACACACAAGACAAGAATCCTCAACAATGAAAGTTTCATGATCAAAATACAATCCAGACCGTAATAGCGCTTGCTATAGAACATACTAAGTTTAGAAGGCATTCTATAAGGAATCGCACAAGTCTTCTGACCAACTATATATCTTCAGACATAAGCTTGGTTAATATCTTCCATCAAGGCAAAAACAAGTATGAGTACAGATTTCTATAAAGCTGGAGCTGCTAGACCTACCATAGTGAGCATGTAATTAAACGTGTCCAGCATAAGATTATCCCTAATAACCTTCCCATTTAAGCAAAGAAACTAAGAGAAAAGCTCAGGTTTCATCCCTGACATTGAAGAACAATCCCAAATAGAAATGACCTCCCAAAGGTTAGTTGATTTGGCCATGCAAGGGTCAGAACTGTTGTTTTGGGATCATATAAACCCAAACCGTTTGCATCCAGAAGATGACCTATTCACATTTATTTCTATGAGCATTGGATAAGGCGAAGTTCGAGAAAATCAAGTTTAAAACATTTTTGTATACCAAATTCTGCGCAATTATTGTCTTCAAACAAACATAAGAAAGTTTGAAGTAGTGAACCTTACCACTAAAACCTCCAATAAACAAGAAACTCTCTAAGATTTTGTCTATTCTTCATCTACATTTTTCTCATCTAGTTAAGAGGAGTTAATCACCCATGATCAAAGAGGACTGATTAAATAATTCATTTCTCCAACTTCATTCCCCACCCCCCCCCCCCCCCCTTTTCTGGTAAAGAAGGAAATTGCACATGACGGACAAGAAGGATTTACTTCTTGTGCATGTATATATGTGCCCGTTCAATGTGCATAATCGTGTCCGTAACTCCAAAGAGATGTGACACTCCTAACCTTGATGGAATATCCCTTCTCCTTTAATTACTCCCACATTAACTATGTTATCCTTGAATTAGAGCAATGTGCGGCAGTTATCCTGCTAGCTCATTGTAGAATATAGCATCCAAGTGAACTGGGCTTAATTTATGTAACTTTCTTTTTTGCTTTGCATACTCCCATTCACTTTTTGAGTTCCCAGTCATTCTAGTTAATTTTGTTTCGTCTCAGTATGGAAAGTTGGAACTGAGGACATGCTCAAGTAATAATAGGCTACAGTAACACTCTAAATTTGTTTGGTAAGGAGCATGCTGAAGTAATAGGCTACAGCAAGATGCTACATTTGTCTGGTAATGACAAACCATTCCAATACTCCAAAATATGCTGACAATTTAATCAAAATTACTCTAGAACAAGAATAATTACCAAATATTTGATACTGAGACAATAATCAAATCCTAAGAGTTCAAGATGTGTCTCTATCACCATCAACCAGTGAAGGTTTTTCATGCAATGTTTGTTACTAAGGTAAGAAGAATGTGCCAGATCAAGTTTTTTTCATGCATTCTTAGTAGAATTGTTATAATCGTAGTAGGTACATGAATAACTACCATATTATGCCCTACCATGCCAGGTCACTTTCCACACAACTTTGCACATGACGGTTTGTACTTATTTTTATATCTCTTTTCTACAATTCTTTCACGACCAACATAAATTTATCATTTCAACCTTATATAATTAACATGAAACATTTCTTGTCCATAAATGCATATGTGTATTAGGGATCCAGAGAATGATAACATATCTTAGTTTCTTTCACCTTGAAGAAGTATATAATCAACGAGATTTTAACACATCTCGTGTGCATCCTTTTTGCCTGTAACTGATGCAAAATGTTATTTTGCCCTTCAAATTGAAGATGATAAAGACATCGTAAGACACCACTTTGTTTAATAAGGGCAATGTAAGAGATCTTGATACGATAGTCTTTTGTATAATCTCTTCTTCAATTTTAGTAACAAAATAGGAGTGCCCCTTAGAAACCTGTGGATATCGAGATTTCCGACCTTAGTTCTGAATCCTGGAATTGACTCGCATTTATTTGATTTTTCAATTAAATAGTAAATTAATAAGTGAGAGTTGCTTCATCCCTATTGATACCGGTTTGTTTGGGCTATACCCAGGTTTTGAGGGAAAATTACATGCAAAATTAGCATAGTAAGTGAATTTATATCATATTATTCTCTGAAATTGACAAATGCGGAAAGCAATCATTTAAGATTTTCATTTTTGAACTCGTGCGTCTCTTCACATGCCTTGGTATCTCTCAAAGATCACCTTCACAACTAAGAAAGAGTGACAAGCTGTTCATACTTCACATGGAAGCTTCTCATCATAATGATATTCATGCCCCTGTTGGTGAAGAGTCGTACTAGAGGTGCTACCCGCAATAAAGTTTATTTCTCTGGTGCTCTCTTCTAAATGTCACTTTCTGCTTGCTACTACAAGATGCAAGAGGGTTAACCAGGTAGAATACATGTGAAGGAGTCGTGGACTTTAAATTAAGATACAATTTATACACCACTTCTATCTCTCAAGATTGATGATGAATTAATCTTGATTTCCATCACTTAAAAGAATCAAATAGACCTCATAACCATAATGATGTTCACCAGTGCACCCTAAGTTCTATTATGAGCCCCATATTTTTCTATTGCTCACACAAGCTTCCTTCCTGTAGTTGCCTTGATCACCAGCTCCTCAACCTGGTTCACATTATTCACACACACACACACACACACCCACACGCGCGCGCGCGCGCGCGCGCGCGCAGAGTTACATGGAACGCTAAAATATTGGAATAGAATATTGGAATAGAGGGCCGATGACTGAAGATAAATTCCGTAAATTTGGAAAGTTTGTCATACGAAATACATGCAAAACAACATGAATGGAGTTTAATGAATTTGCAAAGCAAGGGATGTCATCCAAGTAATATGTACGGAAAACACAACGAGCAAAACAATTCTAATGGGTTCCCATTGTCCTTTTAGTTTTAACACATGCTTGGATGAGTTCACTAATATGCATAGAAAGAAGACAATTTTTCTCAAGAAATAACCTATTTCCAAGCATAGCATTTTCTCATGTATGATTCAAGCGCGAATTTGTTATCTTATTAAGCCGGTACAGTATACAATAGAGTATAAACTGCACCACAGAAACAGATACAGAGATGCAAACTAAAAGAGGATGGCTGATGAACTAGCAATGTGATTTGAAACCTCAGGTGGAAGGCAACTAGCACTATAGCAGTGTGATTTGAAATCTCAGTTGGGAACCAAAACTGCAGTTTGGTTCTTAATGAGAAAAAGAATCTAAAGTTCACCGGAACCCTATTTTGCTTCTGATCAAATACAAGCTCTCATGCATTACCATGTAGTCTAAGGTTAGCCCACAACCCAAATAGCTTGAACCTTTATGCCATTTTTTTTTTGCAACACATTAAAATATATCTCAATGATTCAATATGAATTAAAAAATAATAATAAGAAAAAAAAATAAGATCGGTGGAGATCTAAAAGCCAAGAAACATGCATGCAAGCAGATCCTTTCTCATAGCAGCTAAAAACCATTAATTTTGTTCAAATCAACAAAACTTTAACAAATACATAAACTAATCCACGAAATTAATCATTATTAACAAAAGCATCACATCTAACTAAGAAGCAAGCTAACCATCATTCCGACATCAACAATTCTCCCCTGCTCTTCACATATTTACTTCTATGTACTAAAATTTCCCCATCTCATCACACATCAAGAAATTCAGAAATAAGATACAAAAATAAATAAATAAAATTATTATTCCGCATTATACATCCAAACCTAAGAACAAAATTGAAACATAAATAACTACCAAGCTACTAAAATCCACCCAAAATAAAATAACAGAATTCGCCAATCTCAAAGAAAATCACCTTGCTTGCGCTGCCCATCGGAGACTTTTCGGCGGCGATCGCCGGATCTAAGGGATCATAATCGCCCATTTCACCTACGAATTCCTTTACCCGAGCTTGATTTCTGAAAAAAGAGGATAAAAAGAACAAAAGAAAAGGAGCAGAAATTTTTGATGCGTCTCTTCTTGAGGGGCGAAGAAAAGGGGGACGCTGCCACGCTGGGCCGAACGCTATCCGTCGTGGCGCCGCTTTTACACGTGGCACCGCAGTCGGTTTTGGCGACGGCGGAACGCTAATAATATCTCGGGCCCGCAGGGAGATATTTTGTGGTGCCGAAAAAAATCTGGGCCTCAGAGAGTGGTGACGTCGGCGAACGGGTCCATGGCTCTGTTTGAACCCGACCCGTTTCCTGTGTTCGGGTCGGATCCTTTTGGGCTCATGGCTGTTTGTTGAGACACGAGTCTAAAATGTAGGGAACTGCATTTTTCCTTTTTTTATAATTTTTTTTAAAGAATAATATAAGATTCCTAGTTTCTCCGGCCCAAGGGAAAATGGGCTGTTCAAAGCCCACTAAAATATTGAATTCGAGAAGACGGCATTTGCCGCAATCGAAGCGCCTGGAGCTCGTCACAGCCATAATCACTCCTCTTTGCCCTCTCGCCCGCTTCTTTCTTCTTCTTCTAATAATCCCAAAGCTAGGGTTAGGGTTTCTAAATCCATTTTCCCTTCCCTTAAAAATCCGTAACCAAAAGGAAAGAGAGGGAGAGAGAAACAAAAGAGAGATGTGGCACGAGGCTCGGAGATCGGAGAAGAAGGTGCACGATCTGATGGACGCGGCCCGCCGGCGAGCGCAGAGGCGGGCCGTGTTCCTCGCGAACCGCCGGGGGACCCGCAGCAGTCCCTGCAGATCGCCGGATCTCGGTGCCGCGTCCACCGCGACGACGGCCTGTACCAAGCCACACAAGATCAGCAAGGATTGTCCGTTTGATTCCTTTCTAACGTTTCACCGAAATTTACTTTTAGGGGCTTATTTTCTTTTATTTATTCGTCATAGTAACACACACTGGGTTTGAATTTTATATATCTTTGGGAGCTCCTAAAAATACATATGCTTGATATATAAAATTTAAGCTTTTATTAATTTGATTTTTTCTGTATTTTATGCAATAACTACTGGACGGGTTCTAGTTGTCGGAAATTTATGGTTGTAAAAGTTTTTAGTTTTTATGAAGTTTCTACTACTAATAATTTCATACTCAGTAAAGAGAGGATGCCTTTGAGAAAATCACCTTGCTGTTGGTTTAGCTCTACCCAATGTGAAAATTCTCTTACGAGAGCCGTGAATTGATGGTTTTGTTTGATGCTTTTGGGATTTTTGGATATTTACAATTTGCATATGCATCCTTCATGATTAAATTCTTATCGGGCCATAATAAATGATTTATGTAAATTTTCTGTTCAGCATCAGCTTGGAGATATTTGTGATACATGTCCGATAATTTAAGAAAGAGATATATCGGATGCTACATGTTCATTCTGTTGGGAGATGCACTCAGATTGTCTCATATTTGTCATTGTTATTGCTACAAAACCACTCATGCACCCAAAATTTGTAGGATTGTGGTAGTTATTACAAGAGACTAGCGAGGATGTTAAGACCACTTAAGCTTGACTTAGCTATTGTTTACACTAGCTCTTTTGTGCAGTTACTTTTAATATTGATGTTATCTGTACTTTTCTGTCTTGTATACATTAATTGTGATTTGTTAAATATTTTTCCTTATTGAATCTTTGCACTTACATTTGCTATGGCAGGATACCATGGAATGGGAAGCAGGATGTTTTGATTGACCGGTGAGTCCTCATATTTTTGCTGTATTCATAGATGACAGAACATTATCAAGTAGTGGTTTTTTTCCCCTCGACAGATTTGATGGTCGTGCTCTTCTTGATTTTATCCGTGATTCTGGTTCTCGACCTTTTCAAGTTCAAGAGAAGACTGAGGAGGAAGAAGAACTAGAAGAGTTTGTTAATTTTGAGCGTTACCGGGATTTAATTAAGCATCGGCGTAGAGGATGTCGGTAGTTTTTGATATTTTTTTTTATATTCCATGATTAATTAAAATTATTTACCCCCCTTTTCAAATATTTTGGTAGTGATTCAGTTTTTGATGTATGAATCTTCTTTTCTTTTCAAATTAATAAGTGTTTTTTTTACAATGTCAATATATATTATTCACATGCAAAAGACATCCATGAACAGTTACTGACGAAGAGGGTCTTCAACATGTTCACCAAGAGTTGGAGGCAAAGATTGCTATGCCCTTTATAACAGAGAGGTTTGTTGCATTCTATCATTCATTTTTGTTCCACATTGGCCATATGTTATTTAAGAGAGTTGATTCATGGTTTCTTAATCTCCATTGTGTAAACCTTTATGACCTAGGGCCATCAATTCTGCATCTATAGACATTCTTTTTTTATGTATGTGTATTTTTAGCTACAAATATGTTTCCTACTATCATTTAGTCATGTTTTATCTATTATGGGCAACTGGGATGCAAGTCTTCTTGGGCGGTAATGTAGTAATGCTTAGAGGACTTAGAGTGTCTTCTCTTTCCCTATTTGTCTATGTTAGTGGAAGGTGACTGCCATGGTGAGAAAGGAAGAGAGATGGAGAATAGGTTAGGGCATTGACCCAACCCCCCTTCGTATAACTTAAACCCGCTTCACATCAGTGGACAATGGACGTATCCTCTTGACATCCATTTCTTGTTGTTTGTTTCTTTGATGGTGCAGATTCTCTTTTTTTCTGATTAGTGTATTTTTCTTTTTTTCTTCATTGTGCATTGGTTTCTTATTGGCCTGTTTGATATGACTATGTCTTTGCCATACCCCTGCTGATCTCTTATGTTTATTTGAAGACTAGATCAGCTGTGGAAATTAACGACATCTCCTGTAGTTACTTTCAAAAGTGTCTGTTTTCATATGTGTTACTATCATGGTTCAAAATCTTGGAATTCGTATCGGTATTGGTCAATCGTTTTTATTCTCTCATCGGTCGATATTTGAAATCATGGTTATTATTCTCTCATCTTCCATGGAATTGGCAGTGCAGACATGTCTCCAGTTGCACTGTAATTTGCTAGTGCTGACAAATACATGATTAGAACATACCTTAATCAGTTGATGCATTGATGTCAAGATATTTCACAGTAGACAGTCATTTTGGTGTTGTTGAAGGGGTGTCAAATTTATTGGTTATTCATTAATGCTCAGACATATCATTCATGTACCCCTTCGGTAGTCAGTGACTGCTAGGTGAGCTTGCATATTTCGCTTTACCAAGTAGGTTGGCACTCTTACAGAGTGTCTTTCTGTGTGCGGTGTGAACCTAGGGTGAGTTAATCCATCCCAAATGATGTGGAGCTGGGGAGGGTGACGAATAATTCAGGAAATTGCTTATATTTCCCCATCCTGTTTTTTTTTCTAGTTCATTAATCTCTGTTTATTTATCCATGGTTAAGTCTTCCATGAAGAATATAAAAGAACTGAATAATAAGGAAAAGATGATTTTATAATATTTTATCATTTTATAATATCATATCTTTTTCCTGGCTGCACGTTTGCTCTCTAGTTTCCTCCTTTATGCCTCTTCTTTTAATCTTATTCTCTACTGAGTATAGGAAATGGAGCCATCAAAAACAGATCAAAATTCAGATGTATAGGTTTGATGGTTTTTTCTTTGTTGCTTTTTTTCCTTCTTTTTGTTCCTGTACGGTTGATGTCTGCTGGCAGCAGTTATATATTGTTTACTGTGGGGGAATTAGATGAATTTCAGGAGCATTTTAGGCCTTAAACATGCTATAACAAGAAAATTATTTCATGAAATTGCAGTATTTGTTAGTTGATATATATCGATATATATTTTTTTCTAATCGACAAATAGTAACTCCCTGGTACCCAGTATAGCAATATAAGCTTTCACGTAATTTTTCTTGAAACTAACAAAATAACTAACATGCACCAAGTGCCTGATGATGAGGAATATGTAAATAATTCTTTATCAACTACATTTACATTTTACATCATCAGATGTAAGATTAGTAGTATCCATTGCACGTGCACTAAATGCCCGTCACATAGATTCCAAATTTAAATTTGAACCATACAACAACTAAGCCATTTGTCTCAAGTATTTGGGGTGACTACATGAACCAAAAGAGAATTACGCCGGATTGGGCACATGGATCAACTTTTTTCACTCATTCCTATCGTGCAATATGCCTTCATTAAGACCTTTAGCCTTTATATCTTATCGTATCACCTCCATCCATTTTTTCGGTCTCCCCTGCGCTCTTTTAACTTGCCCCAATTCGATACTCTTTACTTGCCGGATTGGCGCATCTGTAGGTCTACATCTTACATGACCAAACTATCGTAAGCGGTTTTCTTTCATCTTCTCTTATAGGGGTTACACCTATCTTAGTACGAATATCCTCATTTGTCACCTTATCTCTCCTCGTGTTACCACACCATCTCTGCTACACTCATCTTCTGAATCTGGGCATGATATCTCTTTATACCCCACATTCTGTGCCATATAACAAAGCTGGTGATGTAATAAAGGATCGCAATCACCTTCGAATACAAATAAAAAGAAAAAACTAAGGTTTTACAAGAAATAAATGAAAATAGAGATTAGGATTGGATAAAGAACCAATAACTGGACGTGAGAACATATAATATCTTGATTAAACTCATTCAATATATTATTGGATAAACAATTTTTTTTTTTTTTGCTCTCACGAGGTTCAGGCTGAATTTAACTGAAAAAATTGTTTATTTAATCATTGTCTACTCATAAAGAAGTCTAGGGAGCCTTTTATAGGCTTTACAAGAGTCTACTTCTCGGAGATAAGATGTACTAAAAGCAAAATAGACAAAACATGACATCTTAAAATAAACTAAGACATGAAAAGATAACTGACAACTGGTGTGATGTTCTCATCATTTCCCTAGGGGTGGGAGAAACTCGACCCTGTCGAGGGAGGGTCCTCACAAAGTGTCTCAGTCAGACCAAGGTGGTAGTCGTGGCAGCATCATGGGTACATCATGTAGAGACCATGGTGGCGGAGGAGGAGTTGGTCTCCATGACGGATCGGCTGTGGAAGATAGCAGCTCGATCAAAGTACAGAGAGTAGAGCGAGGCACACATCCCTGCTGAAGACGGAGATGATACCAGGATCCCACGGGTTATCCAACTTGTAAGCAATGAAAGTAATCCTCTTCAGAGTCCTATCGAAATCTTTACGACAAGCGTGCAACTTCCTCACGGCCTCAGGGTGACTCGTAACCATCTCCTTATTGTCAACTGCAAATTCTTGCAAATACTATATGGGTATGCAGTAAAATTTGTAGGTATCATTACAAATTGCTATCAGCCTAGTGATATTTTGAATACGTGCAACATGCAGATGCCAAGCAGTATGCATTCGAGGCATAACTCCTAACGATGAGAGAGTGAGAGATATGACATGCTTAGAAGGACACACATCTAACGATGGAGGTACAAGGGACTCGGACACAAACTCTAAACAACCCGAAAAAGAAGTATTAGAAATCATCTGTTGGACTTTGGTAATAAATTCATGTGACTCCTTAAAAGATGAATCGATAGGAGCAATCATAAAACTATATTCAACATAAGGAGACTCGAATGGCTGACTAGGCACATTGGGTGCATTAGGCTCAACTATCTCATCCACATCATTATTGGCATTATTAGAAGACATATGGATTTCATCAATAATCGGTGTGTTGGAATCAACTGCTATGTCTTCAATTATATGAACAATCTTAGGAGAAACTTGGACATCCTCAACAACCTTCGTGTCATTAACTTCATCAGTGAGCACAGTTTTAACATGTTGACTCTCCGAGGGGCACTAATAATCATAATGTTCATATCTCTTATATTTAGAACACCTGGCCTTGGCATTGACTAGCATTTTGAAAGTCAAGTCCAACCTTAATGAGTTAATGCAACATCAAAGACCTCTTCAACAGTGTCTAAGTCATAGAGGCCAGTAATCATAACACATTTTATTTTAGGTCGTAAACCTCAAACAACCCTAGTGATAGTCTCAGAGAGGTGCTCTCTCACTTCACTGCGATGGGTTAAGTCTTTAATTATGGCAATGTAATTCTGAACGGACATATGATCCTAATGGATGTTATGTAACTGTTCTAAGTGGGGGTCAGTATAATGCTGACTAGTCATGATGGCTCAAGCAAACAAGCAGATGTAGTGGAGAAGCCTAGAGTCAAGTAAACTAAATGTATGAAAAATGATAAATACTGATGCAACCACTAGATAGAAGTAAATAGCATTCAACCAACAAATTATAGCAATCCAAATAGTATTGCAGTAATTTAACAGTTAACAATTCAGCTTAAGTTAGGTTATCACCTGAGGGGTGAGTCGTTCACGCTCAGACACAAAAATTTCTCTAAAACTCCTTGGAGAAATACCCACATCGTAGAGAATAAATTACACACAAAGTTCTGGAATAGCAGTAGCATGAAATGGAAGAAAGATGCCTCGAACTGGGCTCAAATCGGAATGGAAAAGAGGGCCCGAAACACTGCTTTTCCGTTGCACGAACAGTACCGGCTCTAAACAGAGGCTTGAAAAGATCAGATTTGCTCAAAAAAGCTGCAAAAACTTTACAAGCAATTTCGGGACTCAGCTATCAACCCAATGCTTCAGACGGAACTTGAATCGGACTCCGGACGGGCCTGAAACAGGCTCTGGAACGGACGAGTGTTGGGGTTTGGGAGGACATGAACAGTAACCGGGAGGTTACCGTTCACATGAACATTAATCAGGGCGATTACTGTTCACTGATTGGTTTTTTTCCTGTTTCTTCTTTTTTTCGTTTTTCTGTTTTTTTCTGTTTTTCTTTTTTTCTTTCTTTTTTCTTTTTTTTTTGTTTTTTATTGCAAAGTAGATCTAGATCTAATAGTAATCGGTTTTTTTGCAAAGTAGATCTAGATTTAGGATTTGGGGAGAGAAAAAATTCGAAGGGGATTGGGATCAAAGCTTTGATATCAAATTGATGTAATACAGAATTGCAATCACCTTTGAATATCAAAAAAAAAACTAGAGTTTTATAAGAAATAAAATGAAAGGAGAATTAGGGTTGGAGAAAGAACCAGATAACTTTGGGTTTCGCACCCTTTACGCGGGCTTCACACCCTTGCACAACGGGCGTCGCACCCAAAACTCAAGAGCACTCTCAAGAGAATTTAATTGAAAAAAGTTTTAATTATTCATTGTTTATTCATAAAGAAGTCTATGGGGCCTTTTATAGGCTTTACAAGAGTTTACTTCTTGGATATAACCTGTGTTATTAAAAGCAAAATAGACAAAACATGACATCTCAAAATAAACTAAGGTATGAAAAGACAACTGGCAACTGGTGTGATGTCCTTATCAGCTGGCCTAATAGCAGTCCGATAAAACTTTCTTTTCAGCCATAATGGAATGTTACGGTCGCATAAAACTCTTGTTATACTCCTCCATTTCAACCAGCCGGTTTGGATCCTATGGTTGACATCGCTAGTGATCTCCCTATCCTTTTGGGTAATAGAACCTAAGTACTTAAAACGGAACTTGAATCGGACTCCGGACGGGCCTGAAATGGGCTCTGGAATGAGTGTTGGGGTTTTGGGGGGGACATGAACAGTAACCGGGAGGTTACCGTTCACATGAACAGTAATCAGGGCGATTACTGTTCACTGATTGGTTTTTTTTCCTGTTTCTTCTTCTTTTTTTTCGTTTTTCTGTTTTTATTTTTTTATTTTTTTATTTTTTTTCTTTTTTTATTGCAAAGTAGATCTAGATCTAACAGTAATCGGTTTTTTTTGCAAAGTAGATCTAGATTTAGGATTTGGGGAACAGAAGAAATTCGAAGGGGATTGGGATCAAAGCTCTGATATCAAATTGATGTAATATAGAATCATAATCACCTTTGAATATCAAAAAAAAATAGAGTTTTATAAGAAATAAAATGAAAGGAGAATTAGGGTTGGAGAAAGAACCAGTTCACTTTGAGCTTCGCACCCCTTACGCGGGCTTAACACCCTTGCACAACGAGCGTCGCACCCAAAACTCAAGAGCACTCTCAAGAGAATTTAACTGAAAAAAGTTTTAATTATTCATTGTTTATTCATAAAGAAGTCTAGGGGGCCTTTTATAGGCTTTACAAGAGTCTACTTCTCGGATATAACCTATGTGTTACTAAAAGCAAAATAGACAAAACATGACATCTCAAAATAAACTAAGGTATGAAAAGACAACTGGCAACTGGTGTGATGTCCTTATCAGCTGGCCTAATAGCAGTTCGATAAAACTTTCCTTTCAGCGACAATGGAATGTTACGGTTGCATAAAACTCTTGTTGTACTCCTCCATTTCAACCAGCCGGTTTGGATCCTATGGTTGACATCGCTATTGATCTCCCCATCCTTTTGGGTAATAGAACCCAAGTACTTAAAATGACTGCTCATCAGTATTCCTTGTCCGTCTAATGTCACAATACTATAATCTTAGATTTCCTGTTTATTGAATTTGCACTACATATACTCTGTTTTGGCTTTACTTAATTTAAAATCTCGAGATTCTAGAGTTTGCCTCCATCGCTCCAATGGTAAATTTGAACCATGATATCTTAAAAACAAAGTTAATGCTATATTTTTCTTTATTGTTACTATGGATTAAGTGTTCATAATTTCATATACTATTGGCTATTTCGTTGCTTTTTCTTTATGGCCTTTAGGGTTATAGGCCTCTCTTTTTTAAAGTAGAGAACTTTTTAATAAATCTTTTGTTTTTAGGAAAGTAACATTTTATTGAGACATCAAAACTTCTCTATATTGACAAAGACCCATCAAAGAAAGACTTATCATTGTGTCAAGCTTAAAACAGATCTCTAATATTTTTTTTTGTAATTGGAAACCTGATGGCTGATAACAGCAATCTATTAGAGCAAGTATTTATGACGATTTTGTTAACAATTATATTCAAATCTATGATCTTAGATTTTTGACAAAAAAACTTATCAACATATTGTAAATTTCTGGTTGTTGTAATATAATATTACTTATTCGGGATTATTTTTGGGCGGGATGGGAACAATTTTTGAGAGTATTATATTAGAATTCATTGAGATTCAAGACATTTGGGACTTGTAGTAGACTTGTAGTAGGATAATTTTGTAGGACTTTTGGTCTGAAGCATTATTTATTTTTCTAAACATTCTAATTAGGAAAAAGTTAATTTATTATTGCTAAATTAACATTAATTAGTAAAAAAGATTTTTTCCTTAAAACTCATCTTAACAATATTACTAAATTTAATTGTCTATTATTGTTATTACTTTTTGAAACCCTTTTGTCTTCTAAAAATTCCCAGACTTTATCTTTTTTCTTTTCACAAATTATAACAATTCTTTTTTTTTTTTACAAGAAACATTTTGGATATCCTCAATTTTGGTCTCCTTCTTCCTCCTTTACAACTCTAAAGCTTTTTTTTTAGATAAATTCTAAAAGTTTTAAACATCCTGTCCTCTTTCTTTACAATTTTTTTTTTGAATTTCTTTCTTTTCAAGAGAAAATTTCCAACTCTCCAATTTCATCTCATTCATATTCTAAAAATTTTATTTTTAGAAAAAGTCTGAAAATTTTTCTAAAATTTTCCAATTTAGATCTTCTTCTTCCTCCACTCCTCCATTTAATGTCACAAGAATTTCTAAAGATTTGTGACAACTCGACTTTGAGAGAGGACTTTGATAGAGAAGATGCAGCTTTGAAGCCTATAAAGGGGGTCCCGGAGGGGATAGAGAGAGCGGAATCGAAGAGAGAGAAGGTGGCGACAGGTTATGTCGCAGGCGATGTGCGAAGAGAAAAGGGGATAGGATTCGACATGCGAAGAGAAAAGGGGATAGGATTTCTAAAGATTTGACATCGCGAAGAAAACAGGGAGGCGAGCGGAGGAGGAAACCGTGGGAGCGAGGGGAGAGAGACAAGCGAGATATTTCGCAGCAGTGCTGAAGAGAGAGGAATCACAATTGATAATTAAAATTAACATCTAACTAAAATCTAAGGCTAAGATTGTTTCTTATAAATTTAACGGCTAAGATTCGCTTTGGTCAGAAATATTAAGATGCTTTTATAGTAGTAGAGATAATACCAGAACTCTAGGTAATGTACACTTTTGCAAGTAAGGGCCTGTTTGGTTAAGGGTGGAAGTAAAGAAGTGAAGAAGTGAGGAAGTGATAATAGTTCCCTTTGGAACTTAGGAATTGGTTAGTAAGTTATCCGGTATTTGGATGTTGTTAGGAAGTGTGATTTGGAAAATATTTTGTATTTTCCCGTGTTTGGATGGTAATGTGAAAGTGGAAGTGGAAAAGTTGACCACAAAGTTGACCGCAAAATATTATTAAAATAAAAATTAATTAAGAAAAATAAAAAATGGACTGTAATTAGAATGCAAGTGAGATTTATATGATCAAAAAATTAACAGTTTTGTGTTACAACTTATTAAAATGAGATTTACACAACCACAAAATTAACTGTAGCACTCTGGAAGTGAGGAAATTGTTGTGTAAAAGATAAAAGAGAAAAAGAAAAGGGGTTTTCTTATTTTCCTTTCCGGTGTTTGGATAGATAAGGAAGTGAGCAATTATACTTCCCCATTTTCTTACTTCCGCTCACTTCCTTGCAACCAAACACCCCCTAAATGAACCATAAGCTAGAATGCCTGTTTTGTACAAATATGTTTTTTGCTTTATATATTTGGACATCCGAAAACAGCATTGCAAGAATAATTCAGTAAGATCATTTAAAATAAAGTAAGAATATCTTTTAAAATGGCACATTAATTGATTACATATATCAGAGGCATATGTACTACTTTGAAACTGACGATACTACTGTGAAACTACTCTACTTGTCAGTCTTCTTGTCACTGCCAGTGGTAACAGTATGTTCACTTTTAACGGTTTTGTTGTAAAGCACAACACATGTGAATACTTTACAAATGCTTTTTATTATCAGACAAATAACATGACGTTCAACTATGAACTCATCTTTGTCTTAATCTTCATAAGAGCCTTTTCCTCCCAAAATGGGATCAGTGGAGCTTGAGCACAATTTGGAGTTGCATAGGCTCACGAGTGAATTTGCAATTGGCCGTCAACTCAACATCACACATCTGATAACTTAAACTTTTTGGTCACAAAAATTAAGCTCATACAACTAGACCTCCAGGATTCCCCCAAACGATGAGATATTCTTGACAGAGATGTGCAATTATCTGAGGCAGAATAATAACCAAAAAATCAAGTTAGACATCGTTTCCATTCACACGTTTGAAATTCAACTTTGGATTTGATTGCCTTTCATCAGTGCCTTTGTTAAAAGCTTTTCTTGAAATGAAGACAATTTGCATACGTACATAGAACTAATAAATATCAAAATGTTGTGCCTCTTTTACATGAAGTTTGTCATTATTTATATTATGGTTTTCCACAGGCCACATTCATTTCCACCAGCAAACAAAGGCTCGTACTCACAAGTGGGATTTTCGTACAAGGTAGATGGTAATGAAGACTCTCAACTCTTGAACAGTGATGAGGATGAAGAAGACGAAGAAGATGATGATGACGATGAGAAGGACTTCAGTAGTGATGATAGCAATGATGAAGGGATGGAAACAATTGCAAAAGAGTTTGGTATCAAGAGGTACAACTGGCTTATCTATATGGATAAAAAAGCCAAGGAGGAAGAGAAAAGGCAGAGGGAAGTAATTAAAGGGGACCCTGCAATTGTATGTTTTCAAGTTGCTTTAGAGATCTTCAGGTGGGTTCCTTGTGTACTGCTTCTTTTGGTGTGGGACTTACATATTGAAGTATGCAGAGAAAATTGAGCCGCAAGGAAAGAAGGAAGGCTTCTCAGATGGAAAGGGGAGAGAGAGGGAAGCTGCACGAACACCAGGGAGAGCAGCGTATCATGATCCCTATCGGTGAATACCTAAATACTTTTGATTTCATTTGTGTATATTATGTTTGCCATCTGATGCACCATGCTGGATGTGGTAACCGCAATATTTGCATGGTTCAGGGAGTCAAGACGAAGTCCCACCTATGAATCTTATCCTCGGTCCAGAATGTATGCAGATGTTCTGGGTGATTATGTTATTCCTTTTGATGCTAGCCTTTATCCTCATCTGGATTATTCTTCTTGCAGATCTGGATCAAGGTCACAGTCCCGTTCACCTCCGCGCGCAAAGAAACATGACCGTGGTGTATATTCTGACAATAGCCACAGAAGTAAATCCAAATCTTCGAGAATAGAGTATATCACTGAGTTTGGAGGCTCAACCAACATGGATAATCAAAAACTGGAAGGAGTTTCTCCCCCGTCTTCTCCGTTGCAAGCTGACTTACTGAACTGGTCGGGCGCTCGACCTTTTATATTTGCAAAGATAGATTGGA